>JBAIZL010000002.1:377769308-377844308 GCA_036971475.1 Prosapia bicincta | reverse complement strand
CGCGCTAGACTACGAACATGAAGATTGTCAGTTGGAATCTGGTGGAACCCACAAATTTTATAATTTAATTATTGAATAAATATTTCAAAAACTGTATTAACATCAATTGTCATCCACTATAGGTAAAAAAATGTAGTTTACATTGATTGCATGATTAAAAAGATTAAAAACGTATTTTATTAACGATTGAAAATTTGTAGAAGATATGTATTAGAAGAATGTGAGCTAACAGAGGGAATTTAATAAGCGTAAACTTGGCACGAAAAATAAACCATTATAAAGTAAAAAACAGTTTTTTCTTGGATTACATTGTCGTACCTTTTGATTAAACATGACCTAAAGAACATATAAATTTTGCCGGTTTTATAAATTGACCTAAACTTATGGATAGGAGTGACGACATTCTGTATTAACAGATTTTCTTTTGATATTTATTTACGTCTTTAACAGTTTTTTAAAAATAATTACATTCTTATTTTACTTCTAAACTTATAATCATCATGTTGAAAATAATAATAGTTGGAAGAATTACAATTTTAAAAATTGTCTTAAATTTTGAGTCGGTACTTGGCCTTACAAAATGTCGTTACATAACGTTTACGTGAAATCTTGGTACCACATGCAATAAAGCCACACAAGTTCGTGTGTCGTGATAGAGGTACACGTGTTGCGCGTGTGAAACTGATGTCGTTAGTGGAACTACATCTTACCGTTAGTGGAAGTTATTGTTTTATAACCATGCCTGTTATAAGTAGATACTTTGTAGGTGTATGCAATATAGGTATAGAAATAGCGATATGAATCCTAGAGTTTTTATATGTCTTTGTAGGCCTACTATGGACGCAGAAATTATGGACCCCTGAGTTTGGGCTTTAACTACAAGCGAACCATTCCTGCTAAAATAAAACTATTCACACCATTAATTCGCCTGTTTAATTCTGCGTTTATGTATACAACCAAAATAATTTAGCACGATTTTTGTAAAACTTAGCATAAAATTTGAGATAAAAATTTCAAATTTCATTTTTAGGTTACTAATGAGTCATATAAAAATTTCAAAAAGATTGGACCCGTGGTTCCAATGCAGATATGCTTTAAAGTGGAACTTCACTAAAAAAGAGTGATAATATCGTACATTTTTCTTTATATCTTGAGCTAAGTTTAACAAAAATCGTGCTAAAATTATTTTGGTTATATGCATAAACGCAGAATTAAACAGGCTAACTAATGGTGTGAATAGTTTTATTCTATCACGAATGGTTCGCTTGTAGTTAAAACACAAACTTAGGGGTCCATAATATAGGGGTCGTAAAGAGACAGAGATGTAGGCTGACAAATCAAAACTAACAGGAAAGCCTTGAGAAAAGAAAAGGTGCCAACTGGATGGAAATGTAGCGAGACTTTGGAATTGTTTGAATAAGTCTTTTCCGTTTACAGTTAAAACAGAAAAGGTTAACAGTTGAAAATAATTTCTTATTTTCGTTGTTAGAAATGTTACTGAAAAATGCATTTGAAATAAGAAGAAAGATATTTTAAATGTCGCAAATAAAAAAAAATTTATTATCGGCCTAGAAAAATAACCTTATTTTAGAAACCCACTCCACTGAGTGGACCTTCAGGAATTACTCCACTTTCTTATACCATATTACTATGCTATACAGCTATATTAAAATATACCTCAAATAGGCTAGTTTTGGTTGAAAAAATAGACAAAAAATAATTAGTGAAAAAATATTTGTGTTGACGTAAGCTAGCAAGCTTACTGGTCGGCTTAGCTGATTCGACGTTGGCATTAACAAATTTATGATTTTTTCCAATAAAATCTATGCTAATTTAACTTTGTGGTTAAATTGTTAAACAGTTAATTATATCCTTTCTACAAGTAATCGATATTTGTAAAATCAATAGACTATATATAGCGATACAGAAGGCTTCATAAACACGGAAATAATCAAACTTGGGTGGCGACGTCTAAAAACGTTTTTATAAGTAAATTTATCGAGAGTACTTTATATATATATATATATATATATATATATATATATATATATATTATATTCTAATGTAGTATAACATTGTGCTGTGTTAAAAATCCTATTTTAAAATGTTTCATATACATTATGAAGTAAAGTTATTTTTGCCTGTTTTCAAAAATTAAAATATTTTGGATCGTCGCTACTAAGTTTTTAAAAACATCGCCCTTGTTTCTGTAAATTTTCTGCTCGCCAATTATAATTCATTTTACCAATATCGTTTGCGTGTAGACAGGAAATAATTATCTAGTTATATTTTTAATATAGCTAGGTAGTAAAAAGTAGTGCTGGGTTTATAATAGTTTGGCGTGTGTTTGTGCATTGAGGTTATGTACGTATTTTTTCAAATTTGAACAGCTATTTATGGATTGATACATTTAAAATAACTTTCTTCTTAGTAATACTTTAAAAAAAAAAAAAAAAATGAGATTTGATCCTTGATTAGTATTAGGGAAAAAAGGACTAAAGAAGCCTTATTCTTAGGCCTAAAGAGGTCGAATAACAAAGGCCTTATTTGGGATATCCCTGTCGATATACATCAAGAAAGGTAAAAAAATATATAATAATCATAAACGATAAAGCAAAAAAAAAGCTGTGGAAATAGGTGATAGATAATATTGATAATTAATTGACAATTACAAGTATTTATAAAGCTGTAAATTCATAACATAATTTGAAAATATCTTTGAAAAAATGTTTGCTAAAACTGTTTAACTTTACATATATAAGGAGTAAATTTACCTTCGAAAAACTTTCACCAATAAACACAGTTCTATAAAAATTATTACTTTCTAAAATCACCAAACACACACAGGCACTACCGCCACCGATAACGCACCGCCTTTTGTTAGTTATAAACAATGTTTTCCCCTACCGCATGCCAGAGAAATATATCACTAGAAGTGTTGAATATTATGTAAGAACTAGAACAAGACAGTTTCGCGTAGTGTGTTTGTTCCCGCACTGCCACTTGACGACGTATCACTCGCAGTGGCCTGCCTTCAACTGCAGGTTTATTATTGGACTTTGTAGTGTTTACATATTCTCCTATCGTTTATTATTTAAAGCACTTAACAACAACGTACAAAGTCTATAGGAAATGTTCAAAAGTTCTCTTCCGTGTCTGGTATTTGTATTGTATTGATTTTGAAGTGTTATTTTTATTTTCTGTAATATTGCCATTTATGTCATTTTAAAATTCGATTATGCTTCTAAATGGAAGATTAATTATTTATTTATCAGTAGAAATTACATATAAAAAATAAGGTAATTACTATATATAATACAATATTGTAAATGTCAATATAGAAAATACAATATTTGTCTCAACATCCAATTGTTTTTCACGTACATTTGTTACAATTCTTAATATAATGACCGTTGTTTCTGTTAGGAATATTGGTATACATTTGAGTACATTCTTCTTCGGTGTTTTCTAGCATCGAAACATTTTATGAAAAAATGAAAATGTTACATAGTGCTAATAAAGGAAGTATTTTAGAAAACTTAGAAATTTATAAGTCAAATTTAAAAAGAAAATATATTAAATTATAAACAATAAAAAATTAAATTAAATAAACAAGTAAATTTACAATCAGACGTTATTTTCAAAAGTTTAAAACTGTTGAGCTGCCAAGCGGGTGGAGTCAAGAGGAGGCTTGAACTAATAGGCGGTCTACACGTAATTGGGGCGGGGCTAACTGTACGTTAAGACGATCTTAAGGTTTGGACGAACAGTACATTTTACAGTTTTGAGATTGGAGTTAATCCGAAACGAAGAATAGTGTTTTGATGTTGGGAAAGGCAGAAGAATGTAAACAAATGTATAGATATGTTTATTAAAAATAAATTCTAAATCAGAAAAGGTTATTATAAATATCGAAAATCGGGTAAAATTTGAAAACATGAAACATAACCTCACTTTACGAACTTTCGCAAAATATTTATAAACTCAATGTTTTTTCCATAAAACAATACACTATTTTATAGTACAATAAATTGCTATACAGATTTTTCAAAACAGATTACCAAAGTATCCGGGTAAACAGAATTGCGACAGAGATGAAAAAGCTTTTCTAAGCCCACTGTGAACTTTAAACAAGAAAAGGCTTTAGTAATATAAATTTTGCCGTTTTAAATTAGACTCCAATTAGCTGTAGAGGGAGGGTTGGGATTAACCACATATATAGAGACGTTTAGAAACCCTTACGACACCCAGTCAAACAGTACGACACTTACAACGAAAATACAAATTCTGAAGCTCTGCACACGTGAACCGTAATTATTGACTATATTTCTTACCAACAATGTCTGACCCTTTCCTAAATCTTGTCTGTATTAATAACAATTTTTATATCCCTCACAGGTGATACCCCCTCCAGCTAATATAGGGTCTTAAAAAGGTCTTCTTAAAAATATAAAATCACTTCAACCTCCATTTCATTTTGTTCAATAAATAACTCTACAAAATCTCACATTTATATACACTCATACGCGTCTCGATGACTAGTATTATCCTTAGTGATACTACTATTAGTCTCACTCATCTCACCGATGATGACACAAGGTCATTGCAACGCGTTTGAGAATAAAGTTTATATAATTGTGAGTTCTTGTACAGGTATAAACCATAACTATGGTGCGTTCTTGGGAAATCACCATAACTAAATATAAGTAGATTTCTCATATTATTTCTTATTGTTTACAAATTCCGGCAGCCGTTTTAAAATTAAACATAAATTTGAAATAGCCGGAAAGAGTTTGTGACACTAAAACTATTGCCATAAGGCGTTGAAAGGTATTTTACTGAGGTACATGTATCGTATTAGTACAGTAGTAAATGGATTATTAAATAGATTAGACGTCCTTTGATTTCAGGCTATAAAACAAAGATTAATTGAAACAAAATTTAATATAAAGAGTATCAAATAACAAATTTTGTGGCTTTATGTAGCTCGTTACGTAAGAGGGTTCGTTAAAATTAAATGCCTTCGTTTTCCTGTCTTATTTCTTCTAAACTTTTTTTTTATCCGTTATTTCATTGTACCTTTAATAGTACGTTTTTTATTTTAACTGTATTTTTCACTCTTTTTTCATCATAATTATGCTTTAGTGACCATTTATCTATTTCTTTAGTTTTTGCTTTAGCAATTGTTATCTATCGTAAAATTGTAATTCACTGTAAGCGATTGGTAAGCTTTATTTGGCGTTCTTAAAAATAATTCACCACTTTCAAAGCAAATGCTTTTGATTCACATGTTTTAAATGTGTGCTGTTTGTTAAAATAATTTTTTTATTGTAATTTTATAAGCGTGAACAATTTAAAAAGGTTAGACAGTCTGAATTAAAGACCAGGTTAGGGCTGTACACTAGTGAAACGGTAATGTACCATAAATTAGGAAATGGTAATGAAATTGTGTAAAAATAAAAATGTTATTTACCAGTTAGCAATTATTTTCCTTATATGTATAAAGTAAGATTCACTAGTGTATAACACTAACCTGGTGTTTAATTCAGAGCTTCACTTAAGGATACTTTACAAATACTTAAGGATACAAAATAAATCACCACTTTTAAGACAAATACTTTTGTTTTAGGTAGTTAGATTAAATGCGAATAGATTTCTTTTTTATTGTGATTTTATAAACGTGAACAATTTTAAAAGGTTAGACAGTCTGAATTAAAGACCAGGTTAGGGTTGTATACTAGTGAAACTAACTTTAAATAAATGAAGAAATAGTATACAAATATATATGTAATTTTCCAGTTTGCAATTATTTTCCTTTTATATAAAGTAAGTTACACTAGTGTATAACACTAACCTTTAATTCAGAGCTTCTCTTAAAGAATCCGTGATCCTGATATTGCCTAAAGGGCTTATAGGTTTGTAATTGGTTTTATTATAAATTCAGGAGTTGGTACTTGTGAGAGAACTCATTTCCCGCGATACTGGTTTCGAACTTGAGAATTAGACTGAGGTTATTTTTTTTTTTATATTAGGTTTAATATATACTATTCTGGATGGAACAAATACTTCTAAAATCATGTCTTACTCTGGCCTCTTGTTATTTTGCCGTGAGGGTTGGTTAGAGTGGGATCGAAACGGTTATTGCGAAGCATTGGTTATGATTTTTATATTTACGTTTTTTTAGTCGGCTTATTTTTTTAGAATTAACTAATACTGTATATATAAATCTCTCAGTATCTGTATGTTAGACGAATGTTTTTGATTGGCTAGTACAGCCTGAGTCAGGGATAGCCGCGCGCACAGCTACACGCCGACAATTATAGTGCGAATATCTTGGCCCGACCAAATTACCGAGTAAAATGAGGGCTGGGTAAGGAGAAGTGAGAAAAGAAACCGAACACCGTTCCCGACTTATGAGGCACAGTAAATACATGAGGTTCCGCTCACCCTTCAGGGATGATTGACTGTAGCAGGGAACTTGGAGGGACATACTCTTAGGCCCAAAACTTGAATTGAAGGTTGCAACTATTTAGATCTGTCACAAATAAAATTAGAACAGTTTTTTCCACAATGTTCGTAAGGAACGAGCTACACGAAGAAGGCACACGAGTAGCAACGACGTGAAAAGTGGTTGAGCGATTCCGAGAGTAAAACACTTCCCATCCAGTTGCCCGTGACAATACACGGTGTAAGCTATTTGATGACGCATCTTTGTTTAAAAAAAAATTAATCCTCGAGCTAGATAAATAAGCTAATAAACTTTTGGAGGGAATCCAGTTTGAAGTGTTCGGGTTTTTTGCAAAAGGTTAGTTTCTTCAGCATATCTACCTCTAAAGATAAACACCACTAAAACATAAAACAACTCCATGGCACTCGGCTATTTTCGGGCTTTACTCAAAAGGCTCTGACGTTTACGACTTCCTTCACAGGCCGCACAATGTGTTAATGTGAACAGGCCGGCAATCGTTAAAGCATTCTAATGAGGTGTAAATCGACTTTACGGTGTAACACAGTATGCAGCTTGCTCAGGATATCTGAGTCAGGCAAATGCAAATGGAGTTTCTACTAGACACGGTAATACTTGACCAAATACTATTCACTGTTTGTTCTTCTCTTTAAACTGAAATATCCATTTTAAACAAGAAATAGTTGTACCTAAATGTCGGAAACCATAAGTATTAGTTAAAATAGCAATATAGCCTCAACGTTTGAAAAGTAAACGAGCAAAACATTAGAATATTAAGCAAAAGTGTTTTTTTTTCAGTTAGACTGCTTTACTAAATACGTTTATTACAATCAGGGGCGGTCCTAGAAAAATATTTTGGAGGGAATATAAACAGTGTAAAGCTAAAACGTATAGAAATTTCATTATTTTATTATTATTACATTGGTACGTAAGAAAAACACTGAATGGTTACACATTTTGTGTCTAAATTAGTTAATTTGTGACCGATTAACTTTATCTGTACAGAACGAAAATAATTCTATTCTAAATGTAAATGACGAGACTTTTTAGCCATTTCATTATAGTTTGATTTAAAACAGAATAGGTCTATACGAAAGTGAAATCGGCCAGAGGGGGTGGGGGTACCGCCGTCTGGGCGAATAGGAAATTCACATCTTGCTGCGTGGGTGTGCCTTGTTGCCAATTCGACATTAAACTTCCGTTCGTCGCTCAGTGTCATTGTAACTGTGGTGGAGTGATTTACTAATGCTGTAGCTGGCTTCATTTACAATTTCAGTTTTGCTTCCCTTCAACAGCATGTTTCAAGACTTTACAGTTTCGATCTATATAGACTTTTATAATATCTGAAAATGGTAGTGTGAAGAAAAGAGGACGACCTCTTATACATCTCCAAAAACAAAATACTCCCTATCAAACTTTCGGGCTGGGCGTTCCTTTGTGGGTACAAATTACTATCCAGAATTAACTCCCAATGGTTTTTTCTTCTTGTGTCATGTGTTTCACAACGCAATACTGATCGGTAATGTAAACGCAGACATATAACGTAAACACAGATAATGCTTATGTCACATCCTAATCTAATTATAGCCGTGATTAGCTGACATTTGTTTACAATATAATATCAGACTACTCGTTCAGACTTCAATTCATTTTGGTCATTGACTCTTATTTTCATTAGTCAGTTCATTCAGTTTTATTTGCAGTTATCATTTATCCGTGTTATATATATATATATATATATATATATATATATATATATATAAAATATCAGGAAACATTATGATCGGAAAATACTGA
Organism: Prosapia bicincta; assembly: GCA_036971475.1. Taxonomy (NCBI): domain Eukaryota; kingdom Metazoa; phylum Arthropoda; class Insecta; order Hemiptera; family Cercopidae; genus Prosapia; species Prosapia bicincta. The sequence goes on along the minus strand of JBAIZL010000002.1, from coordinate 377,836,045 downwards.
TAGAGTCTGAAATTTTAAATAATATGTTTCACGTACAACGTGAATTATTTGGCAAAAGAATTTTAAAGCTACTCCTTCTTTTTATCCTAGTGAATGGCACATATGCCATTCCCTGTGCATTAAAATGGAGTTTCTTAAGTCGATACCAACATAACAAAAGTTTGCCTCTGTGACTCATGGATTGTCATGGCAAATGCTGGTCTAACTGGGAATTGATGTATTTGCATATCACATGCAAGTTGACTCTTGCATGAGTCCAGTGATTCTAAAAATATGAACTTCTTAAAAATTAAAAAAAAAATTGATATCGATTTTTCAGAAAAATTTCACTTAGCCCATTGGATTGCAGAGGTTTGGTTAGCAATCCCCTATATACCTAGTATTGTGAAAATCCGTGGAGTAGTTTCCAATGTTAAACAATTTTCGAAAACTTGATGACGATTTTACAGAAAATATTCACTTAGCCCATTGGAATTGTGACGTTAAAGCCCCCTATGTACCAATTTTAGTGAAAATCCTTAGAGTAGATTCCGAGAAACATTTACACAAATACACATTTACAAGTATACAATTGTTAGCCGTTTAAGAATATTAGATATACAATTTTAGTAAGAGCAATCGTCGTGTTTCCGCCTCTACCGTACGCAATCCGTATCACGATACCCATGCATATCCACACGTAATGCTTATTATGCGGTACCTAACAATAACCAACAAAGCTTCAAACCCTCAGCACCTTGCTAAACAACGTACTGTAATACAAGAGCTCCACAGACGTCCCTCAGCCTCCAGGATGGCTCAGAATGCCGTAATGATTCTACCGTGCTGATGGGTACAGACCTACTTAAATTAAAAACCTCCCGCGGTACTACACGAATATTTCTAGCACTAATGAACTCCAGAAGTAGCTGCCGCTTTCTAAGCGAAAAAGAACCTCAGCTCTTGGGCCCGTACTCCAGTTACGGTTTCCGGACTTTCAACAGCTACCGCTATAACACGTAAGTTAATGCAAATTGTCATCAAAACAATAATGGGTCGCACGATCGCCTTTAGCGAATCTTTGTTTGTCGTTGACCAAATAGCTGCGGAGATTCCCCATAGAGTGGCGCTCTCCGTTCGAAAATCTCGTTTTGGCCGACCCAGCATTCGACAATAATGGACCTGTCCAGGTGCTCCTAGGACAACTGAACCTCTGTTACAGTTGTTGCTGACCAACGATTGTTAGGTCAGAATCTTCCGGTGGCCAATAGTACTCACTTTGAATTCTTGCTCATGGGGCCGATCAAAATTTGTTAGTAAATCATTAATACAAAATACAATACAAAAAGCAAATTCAAAAAGTAAATTTAAAAGGTAATGCAATTAATATAATTCCTTCAACAAACAGTTACAACAATATAACATTTACAAAAATCCATAGAAACGTCTAATTCTATTGTTGTATTGTATTTAATATCTGTTGTGAATAGCCCTCTGCGGAGCCAACATCGGTTAGTTTTATTTAATGGGTGCGGGCCGTCTGAGTAAGTCGTGAGTAATCCTCCCTTAGGGAGCCGACACGGGTAGGCGCGGTGACTCCTACTGTAACCTGATTGGGGTTGTCTGGGGGTCCTTCAGTACGTTGAAGTCTCAAGTTATTCACTCTGCATTATGATTCTACCATAGAATAATTTTCTTTTTCTCTGGTACAATCATTATACCTGATGAATCCTTGACCCTTCCTCGTCTCACTGCTGCACTCCGGCTCAGTGCCATTCAGTTTACAGTTGGAGTCTCCCAAATAAGCATCAATGTATGCATGTGATGTAATAAACAAAATAAAATATAAAGCCTTGCATAATATATTTCAGTATGTAAATTAATTACAGATAATAAGATTTAGGCCTATATTCAACGCAAACTTATAACCATAAATAGCAGAAACCGTCCAGCTGTGTTTTATATTTACTGAAGTTCTATATCAAGAAACCTATCTACGATCGGACCATACTCCGATTGAGTCCGACATTTTAAACATTATGTTTCGTGTATGACGTGTATTATCATTTGGCAAAAGAATTTTAAAGCGACTTCATTTAATCCTAGTGAATGACACATGAGCCATTCCCTGTGCATTAAAATGGAGTTTCTTAAGTCGATACCAACATAACAAAAGTTTGCCTCTGTGACTTATGGATTCATGGCAAATGCTGGTCTAACTTGGAATTGATGTATTTGCATAGTACATCCAAGTTGACTCTTGCTTGAGTCCAATGATTCTGGAAATATGAACTTCTTAAAAATTTTTGAAAAAAAGATATAGATTTTTCAGAAAAAATCACTTAACCCTTTGGATTACTGACTTGAACCCCCAATATACCAATTTTGGAACAAACCCTTAAAGTAGTTATATATGTTTAAAAAGTTTCAAAAACTTGATAATGATTTATCAGAAAATTTTCACATAGTCCATTGGAGTGCTGAAGTTAAAAATCCTCTATATACCAATTTTAGTGAAAATTCTTAGGGTAGTTTCCGAGAATAAATTTACAAATATATATATAATTTAGTACAGTATTTATATATAGTTTTTCAAAAACTGATGAAGATTTTTTCGGAAATTTTTGACGTTGCTTATTGGATTGTTGAGATTTAAAACCCCCTATATACCAATTTTAAGTAAAAATCTTTAGAGTAGTTTTCAAGAAAAAGTTTACTGATACAATTATTAGTCGTTTAAGAATATAATATATATCTAATAATTTACACATTTTATGTAAATTTATGTGGGTATTTAATGGTGAACGTATATATATATATATATATATATATATATATATATATATATATTTAGTGCGTATATTTGTGTGTAAATGAATTAAATTTGTTTACGAGTGGAAAGTGAAACACTCATCGTGTTACTGTCAAACTAAATATTTCTTTGTACAATCACTTCAAACTTCCAGCCTATATACATAAAGAACATTTTATTATATAAGATGGTTATTGATTATAGTTACACTTTCAGCCTTGACATTAATGCCTAAACTATAATGATAAGCAAGACTAGGCTAGTATATCTTAAATATAGCTAACTGGAGAAATATCTTTCCGCAGAAGCTGTGATTATTGGAAGTAGACTGGTTATTTTTAACATGTATCTACATGCGTAACAAATTTTGTCGGAGAAATAAAATACCCTGGCGTCGGTAAAGTTTACTCTTTATACCGTTCAATAAAGTTTCTTTTCAGTTCATCAAAAGGCGCAATAGTTAGTTTTTTCTACCCTAACTTATTGCTTAGAATAAATTATGGTGTAATATTTTGGGCAGATATTCCCCCCTATCCTCTCGGATAGCCACTGATTACAATATACTACAAAGTATCAGATTAGGATTGTATTCGATATAAAAAAAATTACAATGCTGCAGTCAGTGGAACTGGCTGGCAGAAGTAAGAGTGTAGTAATGAAGTTTTTATAGAATCTAGTTAATGTATTTATTAATAAAAAACTATAGGTACTAGAAGTCCTGTTTTAGATGTTAAGAAAATATTAAATACAAAAACACATTTTACGTATTTCATTGAATTCAGTTCTTATAAAGTGTCAAACGGGTCCAAGAAAGTTTAAAATAATCGGAATACAAATCTTCATTAACTCATTATCACTATATTGAATTATTAGTAATAAGATTTACTGAAATATAAATTCATATGTTTATTAATTCGTGAAAATATTGAATAATCACATTTTAATTTAATAATTTGCAATAAATAAAGTAACATAACCTCGTTGAAACACCTGTTCTAAAATATAACCTATAACATAAAATCAGCTGTTGTATGAAATCATATGTTATTTAATTTAAGCTAAAATAGTTGTATACGGGACTTATATACTACTATATAGATATGTTAGTGTAACGATTTTAGTGTGAGACAAACTCAAAGATTTTCCCCCGTATAATTCTTCTGTTCAAGTTTACCAAAATGAAACTTGTAAATATTGTTCAACATATAGGTTATATTGTCATACAAACATAACGTTATTTTAGAACCAAATTTCCTTTCGGCGTAATTCTTTTCTTGATAATTCTATCAAGTAGAATCTATCATAACCCTAAGCGGATACTTTGCTAGATTGTAAAATAGATGTATAATAACGAAACGATGGGGCGGAAGAAAATATAGGTTTTTCTGAATTTAAAACATTTATTGGGTTTTGAGGAACTTAAAGTTACCAAAAACCTCCATAAGAAATACATTGCATTGAAAAACAGCTGAGTATTATTTGTAAACAAACAAATATTTTAACAGCATTAAAGGTTATGAGTCTTTAATACTAAACCGTATTAAAAATATAGTTTATAAGGAAATTTTGTTATGAAAAACTTGATTTATATTAAATTTAATTTTGTATTGAAAAATAAAATTACTATAGAAGAGTTTAAATTTTGTTTGAATATGAATAGGGGCATTTGCCCGTACAAGCCCCTAGTTTATTATAAAATGGAGATTTTTTTTATGAAGAAACATTTACAATATACAGTTTTGACTGTGCTGGTAGAAAGAGGTTATGTTATTCCCAAATTACTATTTATGGTTTTCGAAATTCGAAACTACTTCTTGTTTGGAATTTATTCAATTGATTTTATTAGTTTATAACACTCACTATATATATATATATATATATATATATATATATATATATATATATATATATATATATATATATATATCTTGGTCAAATTTTCAACCGTTAATAAAATATTTTCATTCATCTACTCAAGTTCAAATGCTTTTTTTTAAAGTTGTAGTGGATGCCACTTATGGTTTTTTTTCAAATATTAGTTCAGTAATTAAATTTAATGAATACATTTTTATATGGTAGAAAAACGTTTCACAAAAGGAGGCAAGGTATGCAATATATATATTTGAGTACATTTTTATGCCTTTCCTTACAGTACAACATTAAGTAACGTCAAGAAAGGCAGAAAAACGTATACAAATATATACAAATATTCCTAACAGAAATGAAGATGGTATATTGGGTATGTGATACAGTTATTTCGTCCCATTTGACTTAAAATACGTAATAACATATGGTTTCATAAAACAGCCGATTTTATTTTATAGGTTATGGTGGTAGAATAGCTGTTTTAACGGTTAGGGTATGTTACTTTATTGTAATTATTTAATAAAAAGTAACTAAAATAAGTATTTTCCTTGTTGACCCAAGTAAGAATAGACCTTAAAAACATTTTGTTTATATTACTCGTTTAAAAACAGTTAATTTCTTTCACCGTATAACCTATTTTATTTGTTTGTTTTATTTTTCAATTAATAAACGAAGCCGTAAATTGCGTCGTTTTATGAACTAAATATTTTCAATGTATTTTGTATACGGCTACTTATATTTTGTTTGGTTGTTAGAATAAATTCGTCCGACAGTAGCTTTTCAAAATGTTTTGTAACACGTGTCAATATTTAGCTTGACCATGACGTCAAATGTGCATGACAATCGTTCGACGTTCTGTCTGCAGCGGTGTATTATGCATGAATTAGTAATCGATTTATTTCCGTAAGAGGTTATTTTTATCTCAATTGCATCGAAAAGGACAAATAATAGATTGCTGATCATTTAATCAGACATTTTCTTTAATACTTCAGTATTCCGTTTGTCTCTATATGCCTGTAAACACTGTTGCTTTTATTGTATTTCTACCGTTAGGCTTGGGTTGTAAGCATTCTCAAAACTTTTTGTTTGTTTTTGAGTACGTAATGAACGAAGGAATGAACAGAAAAATCGAAGACTGTAAGTTGGGTTGTTAACAATATTACTATATAAGCACTTTTGCACAGCGGCGAACTCTGAATTTCTTTAAGAAGAGAAAGGACATCAACAACGGGGGGGGGGGGACACCAACTCGGTTATAATATTTCTTCAAATCAGTCAAGTTACTTCAATGCATACTTTGTTTTATTTTAGGGCGCAAACTCAACAACTGTGTATTATTAAGGGATATATCTGAAGCTTTTATTATTGATGCATTTAAATATATTATAACATTTTAATTTGCTAATTAACTAACGCGTCTAATACTTCAATAGCAAACAAAACTAAAAAAAGTTTATTACACTTATTTATTGGTCAATCTTGGTAGTTAAATGTATATACGGTGTATGTGCACTATATGTTTTTAACGAAGCACAACGCGCGTAATTTCATTTTCTTTATAGAGATTTGCAAGGGGATGTCGATGCGCCACTGCTTTTGGAACGCCCTAGCTCTGTTCGGCGTCATTGTGCGCTTGTTCTGGACGTACCTATATAGAAGTGGTTTACAGAAGCGCGTTTCGATTAAAAACGTACCTCGTTACTGAAAAATCTTAGGAAGTAATACATATATCTAGACTGCCTAAACTAGGCTATCAGGAGGGCATTGTGCCGAGCCCTCTTTATCAAGGTGTTCTGTAACCAATGACGTCACTATTGCGGTTATTAGCTCGTTACGTCAAAGCTAGCATTGATGTAACTTTATTATCGCTATTTTACACTTACGAAGTGGTATTTAGGTTAGATTTTGCTTTGCACATTAAGCAAGCTTGTCATCTGTACAAAAAAAACTGACGCCTTTTTATAAAATGCGACGCGCTGTAGAAGTGCACAGTAAAGCTTCTTTACTTAGGCCCTATGGTATGGAAGAAAGGTAACGTGTGGGGTGCATTACGATTCAATCACCCATTATCACCCTAGGTACTCTTTTTCTCAGATTGAATTAGAGATGAAAAAGCACTCAGAAATATTTTGGTGCTACTGGGAATCGATCACAAACATTGGTTTTGTAGTCAAGTGCTCTAACCACTTGACTTATATAGAACTTTTATTAAAGACCCCTAAACACGTTTCCCCATATTCTCGTGCGCCGTTTCTTGACGCACAGTCGCTTCTTTCTAGACGTGAGAACATCACAAAGAGTACGTGCTCCTATATAAGTGCCTTCGCACCTACGCGACACCTTAGATCTCTAAAAAAATACATACTGCTTCCGGTATTGGGCGGTTTTGGCCTAACATGATGACCAATGCTCGTACCTCTCAGCATGTGTTTGCTTTACTAGTCCTCGTGTTCTTAATTATATACCTTGGAACATATCCGACACCGTAACCCCCCCCTCAAAATACCTAATGCTTCTGGTTTTGGGCGTTTTCGGATAACTATAATGAGCAATGCTCATAACCCATCATGTGTTTGCTTTACTGGACCTCGTATTCCTACGTATATGCCTTTGCACATATCCGACATCTTGGACCCTTAGAGAAGATATCTACAGTTCTCGGCATGGGGTTTTCGAGCAACCATGATGTTCAATGCTCATAACCTATCATGTGTTTGCTTTACTGAACCTCGTGTTCCTACGTATATGCCTTCGCACATATCCGACATCTTGGACCCCTAGAGAAGATACCTACAGTTCTCAGGATGGTGGTTTTCGTTCAACCATGATGTCCAATGCTCATAACCCATCATATGTTTGCTTTACTGGACCTCGTATTCCTACGTGTATGTCTTCGTACATATCCGACATCTTGGACCCCTAGAGAAGCTACCTACAGTTCTCAGGATGGTGGTTTTCGATTAACCATGATGACCAATGCCCATAACTTTCATCATATGTTTGGCTCAATGTAACTGGCTCTTCTTGCGACGATGTCCAGGTGTTGTTACAATCGACATAATGAACTATGACGTGAGACACGATTCTATTAAAAATATAATCATGCTACATGTGCTTAGCATGCAAGTTCATATAGGCCTAGGTATTGCTAGTAGCTGAATGTATGCTACATGCACGTAGGATCGATTGTACACTGTGTATGCGATATATTCATTTGCAACTTATTGGAGAGCAGTCACGTAACCAGGAGGGACGTGAGGACCTTCATCATCCCCACCCCCGAATATTTCTGGGTAAAATAAAAATTTGTGCCATATATGTAAAACATTGGCATTTCACTAATAAATATAGAGGGGTATATGATTCACTCTGTACGTCATTTCACTAATATTAAAAAAAAAATGTTTTAAAGTCAATGTCTACTTAGATTTAAAAAAAAATTATTTTACTTCTGTTTTATTAAGTAATTACATTTAATATAAATAAAGTAACATAACCTACGCGTTAAAACAGCTGTTCTACCACATAACCTACAGCAGCTGATTTTGAGCAGCTGATTATGAAATCATATGTTATCACATATTTTAAGACAAATGGGACGGAATAACTTTATTGCATACTTTGCCTCTTTTTTGATATGTTTTCCTCCCACATAAAATTAAAATTAATTCATTACATTTAATTAATGAATTATTATCTTCAATTTTTTAGTCCATTACTTTCGGTGAATCTTAATTAATCATTTAACAATAGTATATGACTATCTAAACTTTAAACTTTGTAAATTTATGAATTATTATTTTAGAAAAACTGTATTAATATCAAGTGTCATCCACTACAAGTTTAAAAAAATGTATTTGAACTTGAGTGGATGAATAAAAAGTATTTTATTAACGATTAAAAACCTGATCAAGATATATAAATATAGTAGAGTGTGAGCTAATAGATGGAATTGAAAAAAAACTACATGGTATTGTATATTATTAATATAAGACATAAAAACGTCATGCGATATATTTAATTTTAGTAATGAGTTAGACCCCCTCCTATTCAACTCGGCCCCTCCCAAAACAAAATCCTGGCTACATGCTTGTCGGAAAGATAGATAAGGGTAGTAAAAAAAAGTAAAGGCTGGACGTATCCTGGATGGAATGTAATAATACCACATTAGAGTCGGGAAACATTATGGCTTGAATGGCTACAGTCGCTTATCATTAGCAAACTTATTCTAAGAGAGTTGTCTACTCTAAACTCTTCCTAAAGGTGGGTGGTAGGCCAGATCTACGATGAAACGAACAACCTCAGAGCGGAAAACATAGCTAGGCGTTCTAGGTGCTCTGAGAGTACGTATAATTATTAACAATGTTTGGGAAATCATTGTAAATATTGTAAACTATATTGATTAACATTTTTAAAAGTACAAACATAACCTTAATGCACAAACTCAGGAAACTTTATAAAGTAAATGTTTCTTTATCAAACAGGGCACAGCCTTTGTTAACAATTAATTACCGAGACATGTATAGAGGTATTTAGTCATCTAATTAATTAATCAAGACCATTTGTTTTGTATATCAGTTTTAACATTGAAACTACTTAATATTAATCGACCCACAATTCACATCTAAATGTATACAATGCAATAATTCTTTCAACTCGTTCTGAGTTCCACTCCTTGTTTAAGATAAACTTCAAATCTGTCCACAACAATTAAATAAAAACACATTTTTCTTTGAATAACAACTTGAAGCAAATGTGGCGTAATTCAATTCCTTCTATGTGTTCACACTATCCTTATATATATATATATATATATATATATATATATATATATATATATATATATATATATAATAGTCTATAAATAACTTATTCAAATTTTTAATCGTTAATAAAATACTTTTTATTTCTACACTAAGTTGAAATAGATTTTCTTAAACTTGTAGGGGATGAAACTTGTTGTTAATGCAGTTTTTCAAATATTAATGTATTAATTTAATTAAATTTATTAATTTTAGTTCTATATATGTGGGAGAAACATTTCACAAAAGGGGCAAGGTATGCAATATACCTATTTCGTTCCATCTGGCCTAAAATAAGTGACGACATATGATTTCATAAAACAGCTGATTTTATGTTATAGGTTATGTGGTAAAATAGCTGTTTTAAAGCATAGGTTATGTTACTTAATTTATATTAATTGTAATTATTTAATAAAAAGTAAATAAAATAAAAGTTTTCTTTGTAGGCCTACTAGAAAGTGACTTGAAAAATATTTTGTTTGTATTACTTGTTTTTTAATTTAAAAAATGGAACCACAAATAATCTAACCAAATTTACTATCTTGTCGTATTGGTCATATGTATTAATAGCTATATTGCAGATGACCATAAACTTCAAAAAATAATATAAAACATTTCATTTAAACCCTTACGTACATTTCAATTGCAAAGAAATTGAATTACATTTTATTACAAAAATAATTTTCCTATTTTATTACAAAAGAAGTTGATTTGTAATATTTTCCTCTGAAGATGATTCTCTTGGAATTGAAATGTACGTAAGGGTTTATATAAAAAAAAGTTTTATTTGTGATTGAGTTTTTATTTATTTAAATTTAAAAAGTTCAATTCCAAATTTCAATTCTTTCTGTTAGCTCATACTATACTTATATATAACCTATCTTGTACAAATTTTCAATCGTTATTAAAATACGTTTTTATTCATCCATACAAGTTCAAATACATTTTGTCAACTTGTAGTGAATGCCAATTAATTGATGTTAATACAGTTTTTTCAAATATTTATTTATTTATTAAAATTTAAAAAAGTTGTTGTCTCGGTTGGATTCGAACTGAGTGACTATATGATTGAAATCCAGCACTTTGGCGCTGAACCAACTTTCAATAACAGAAATACATTATTTAAAGATGTATATGAAATTAACTCCAATCACGTAAAAACTACTGAAGCCATTAAGCTGAAATTTCACATGGACACCCTCAGGGTCCCTGGTTAACACATAGGCCTATTTTTATTCAGAAATTCCACCAGTGCACCGCCCCATTACCTTTGGAAACTCCCTTAACACTCAATAATCTACAAGTGTACAACTGAGTGTTCAGCTGATAATCACCAATAAAAGTAACTTTTAAACAGAATTAAGCAGGTGAATAATTTCCATTGTAAATTACCTCTGAGGATGATTGCTATGAAATCGAAATGACCATGTGGTTGAGAGGTTTCATTTATTTATGTTAAACATTACGCCACAGTTGTTTTATACAGTTATAGGTGATAGTAAATGTTTGTTATTATCTGTTATGTTCCAGAAGCTTTTTCTTATTTTAGTTGTTCAAGACAATAATCGGTAAATCTATAAACTATAGTAGCAGTACTGTAGATATATTTATTGGGATTTAAATTTAATAAATTATATTTAACACAAATACAAATCAAATCAATACAAATATTCGTCAACCCCGTACGAAGGACGGGTACTATGCTAGTACTGTATAGGGAGGAAAATTGGAAGGAAATTCGCATTCTATTTTGTCACAATCTTTTAATTCTGTCATATGTATATACATATTTATATTAATTGTAATTATAAGATAAAAAGTAACTAAAATAATTTTTTTTTTTTTGGCCTCATAGGAATTGACTTTAAAATAACTCTTTTGGTTGGAGACTGAAACAACACAATGTTTTCAAGTTAAACGTTCACCAATACACTTCTAAAAAATGACTTGAATGCCTATGACAAATGACGTCATAAATATAACACTTGTCACCGTCTAAACAAGTGAATGACTCGACAGATGGTCACCGCATTAGGCCGCTTCCCTATCAGCGTTTACGGGGTGTTAATTTGTGATTTATCATTTGGATGACTCAACTCAAGGAGAAGGAGGAAGCATTATAAATAGCAAGCAGAGTGTTAAGACTGGTGTATCGACCTCTGATGTATATGTTACAAGTTAACGTCTGTTCCTCTGATATTCTCGGGGAATCTCGATACTACAGAGTTACTGGATAATCTCCATTTCGTCATATTGATATAAATGATTTTAAAATACATTTCATACAAGAAACAAGTGATTATAAATGTTCCAAACCATAAATACTGGTTGAAATTGAAAAAAAAGAAACAGGTCTTACAAAACAGACAACATATGTTACCAAGTTATTACATTTCTATGTAGACCTAACTACTGTATATTATAACATAGATACAAATATTCGGTTTGTTAGAAAAGACGTACTTAGTTTCTCATATATTTGTTACGGCCCCTGCACACAGAATAGTTTGCAATATTATATATTATTATTTTTATTTTTTAAAATAATGTCGGTGTTTTTTTAGTTGTGATAAACTTTGAAACATAAGGTAGTGGTATTAAATACTGAGCAATGCCATTTTTGGTTTAAATGATTTTACTTATTTTATTATGTCGCCAAAGTTTATAATTACTTTTTCAAACAAAGTAATTCTACATTGAACAAAATTTGATACATTTTTTTGATTTTGACCAACACACAAATACAGAATATAATCAAAATAAAGGAATATAACGATTAAAATATAAGTATAAAAAATGAACGCTAAAAGTAAAAACACAATAAATAAAACTTCCATGAATAAATATGCACTTTTCAGGATATATACCGCATGCCAGAACAGTATTGAAAGAGTTAAAAGAAGCTAAATCGGTTATACTCGGGTATAAACATGTTCTATATGACCTCCGTTCAGTTTGATGCAACACTCGTACCGTTCTTGAAGGTTTCACATCATCTCGGTGAAGAGGTGAAGAGGTTTGTTTCATGCTCACGTGGCTATTTTGCATACACAAAAGCCCTTCCGCTGTGTCAAAACACTACCTGATCTTCGAAATGTTTCAACACCACTAATAATCACGTGTGAAATTGTCCTTGAAAACGCAATGCAGTGTGTGACAAACTTAGGCCACACGTCCAATTCCAAACGAGTGAAAATAATGCTCTACGATAAAAGTTTTCTGTGCAGTAGGTAGCACCATGCCAGTGAAAACTAACCTCAAATGTAATACAACACGAATGGGCAATAACCAATTGTCGGCACAGCTGATCAAGATAGCAACTGGTTCAACTTCAGTACTGTTTATTTTGTCACATACGGTAATGACTTTTTCAGAATAAAAAAAGATAAAATGTTTTGAATTGTATATAGAAGTTTCCGCCTCAAGTTTTTGAACGAGAGATTAGGAAAACACGCTCGCGCGCTCTCCCACACACACACACACACACACACACACACACACACACACACACACACACACACACACACACACACACACACACACACACACACACACACACACACACACACACACACACACACACACACACACACACACACCACACCACACCACAACACAACACAACACAACACAACACAACACAACACAACACAACACAACACAACACAACACAACACAACACAACACACCACACCACACCACACCACACCACACCACACCACACCACACCACACCACACCACACCACACCACACCACAACACAACACAACACAACACAACACAACACAACACAACACAACACACACACACACACACACACACACACACACACACACACACACACACACACACACACCACAACATACCACACCACACCACACCACAACACAACACACACACACACACACACACACACACACACACACACACACACACACACACACACACACACACACACACACACACACACACACGCACACACACACTAACAATTTAATTACAAGCCTATAGTTTATATTTTCGTAGTTTAGTGTTTACTTTATTATTTTTATTATTTGTTTGTTATTTAGATGTTTGTGATTAAAATTTAACATTTATATTAATTTCTATATTTATTTCAAATTTTACTTCAAAATTTACCGTATTTATTTTTTATAATTCAACCGTTTAAAATACTTTATAAACTTAGCTTGTATAAAACTCTTTTCACATCTAGATTTAGGCTGTAAGTTTTGCTTATCTCTGGTCTTTGCTCGGGCAGATTATACTTTGAATCACTTAGTTGTTTAGACTGTACTTAAAATGTAATAGTTTAAGAACAGCTTTTTTAATACTTTAATATTTTTTAATCGTTAATCACGTTAAAAAAAAAATTAATCCAACCAGGACAAGAAGCGATTACGGAAAATATGAAAATAGTCTTAGGTTTAATTTTCATTCAAGGAAATTAAAAGAAAGTGTTAAATAGAAGATTCGAAAATGTCATCGTCTGAATGCAGGTACGAGTTAAAGGGATCTTGGATACATCGTGGGTAGAAAGGCCAGAGGGATTTGGTTCACTGAGCTGGAAAAGGCATGCGTGAAATAGAGAACGTGAAAGGAGATAGCTAAGGTCGTATCTCTAGTAAGCTCAAAGGACTTTACGGCCTTTAGGGAACAAATTGTCTTAAGCAACGAAAGAAACTGCAGACAAACGGCGAATGATAGTTTTGCTAACTGAGAATGTTTGGATTAATGTAATGATTGGCCGGCCGAGGAGGTTTATAAGTTTTTAAAGCCCTGTAGATATAGTTTTATAAAGTCAACATCGAATTGGAAATAAATAACTATAATAGTTATAATGTTTAAGTGTAGTAATTACAGGTTGAAATGTACACAACTTCAAGAAATATTTGCAGCTAAACAGATATAGCCTGAGCCCTGGATTGACAGCGAGCAAAGTTATGTTGGGGAACCAGATTGGGAAGTCAATTCACTTTTGCTTGTTTGTTTGGATTCGTCAAAAGATTTGTTTCGTAAATAGGTTGTCAGCGAGTGACGTCATAATACACACCAAAGTAGCCATTTATCCTCCTCAAAATGACAAACGAACCACTGCGCATATCAAGCTCGAGGTTTAGGCTACTCTGTAAGAGTAATAAAACTGTAAGATTCATTTTATTTCATTTGCATAGTTTTACAAACACATATAATTTAAAAGAAACTAAATCGGTTAGACTCGGTTATAAACATATTCTATAGATTGCTTCTACAAATTGCCTCCGTTCAATTTGAGGCAACCTCACTTACAGTTAATGAAATTTTGGCACCGTTTTGGTGAAGAGAGGTTGTTTCATGCTTGTTACATACATAGTTATTTTTCCTGTAATTTGGTGGGTCATTAGGGAAATTCTTCTCCTTCATCATACCCCATATGTAGGTGTCATACGTAGGTTGTAAGATCGGGGGAGTGGGATGGGTAAGGAAAGTTTGTTCTAAGGGAGATGAGGCGGTTGCCAAAGGTGTTTTGAAGGAAAGCAACGTTTTATTAGGCAATGTGGCTGTTTGGCCATCTTGCTGGAATCATTGTGAACGGAAAGACAGGTTTCAGGAGACAAATTGTCCAATATAGGCAAGAATGACTCTATATCGGTCATTTTACATCAGCTGATTAAGTTTCAGTACTGTTTATTTTGGCGCATACGGTACCTCCAGCTCAGTAGTTAGACGGAGGTGATCCATTCGAATCGTATTTGTCGTATTTGGTATATTAATTACCAAATATTCGTATACGCCTTGATTATAAGAGGGTCAATCTATATAAGACATGCCGTTTAGGAAAGTTAGAATTTTGTGTTATCTAGCGATCTTATTCTTGTAAATGCTGTACTATATAACCAGTGCCTTAAATACAAATTTGGGTGCCCGGGAGTAAAACGTAGGTCTAATCATGCACTTTTAGCAGTAACTGAAAAATATTTCCAGAAAAAATACTCAAAATTTTGGGCAGTGTATTACATTAATGAAACCTAGATACGATAAATAATTTTATATTTTTTAAATTCTTTCATTTCATTATATATGGGGAACTACTAGTTTGTCGGTTGTTGTACCATCCGTGGAAATATTTTTTTTTCGTACCGATACTTTGGCTTATCGGTTTGTCTGAGGGCCAAATAAATGCGTTTAGTAAAAAGTTTGATTTCGCTCCGCATCGGTTTGGTGCCTTAAAATATTTTGTACCTCGGTTGCCCCTGTGATAATTTCGGCACGGCATATGCGCTAGTGTTTATATTCAGAGAAAAATTTTATTATAGGCCTATATGTTCATAATTGTGTTTTTAAACTTATTAAATTCCTTCTATTAGTCTCCTCTCTCCTGATATATATCTTGTACAAATTTCCAATAGCTAATGAAATACGTTTTTATTCGTCCATTTAAGTTCAAATATATTTTTTTAAATCTGTAGTGGATGACTTTTGGTATTAATACAGTTTTTTCAAATATTTATTCAATAATTAAATTATAAATATTTGCGGGGTTTAGATTGGATTGGAACTGAGTATCTTCGTGTTCGAAGTCTAGCGCTTTGGCTCTGAGCCAACATTCCCATACCTCCACTGCACAACCTTAAATTGTTGTCATGGTTACCAAACAATATCATAAATAATGCTCTAGCATTAAAAATCAACGAAAAGAATAAAATAAAAAAACAAACGGTATCAAACCGTGCTTTACAAACGGTCAATGCGAAAGGAGAGCGAAAAGAAACTACAACACAATGCAAGTGACGAAAAAAGCGTATAAATAGTAACAAACAAAAATAATAGGCCAACACCGTACATAGAAAGAAAAATGTCAAATTGCAAGGAAATTCGCTATATATTTTGCCACTTAATATTGTTATTCTGACATATGTATATACATATTTATATTAATTGTAATTATAAAATAAGAGGAAAATAAAAAAAATGTTTCTTGTTGATTTAAGTAGAAATTGATTTAAAATGTTTTTAATATAGTTTTTCTGTTAAATTGCCTACATTTATAACGTTAAATTAGACAATCTCATTGAGTCACTAATTGTAGAACAAATAGTACCTTTTTGTGATAACGCAACACTTTACTGATCCATACGCTGTCTATTTTAAAATAATAGTTTAAAAGTTCATTTAACGTTCACGCTTTATTGCATCGTAAATCCAGCCGTTGAAATTAAAATAGGTATTGGGTGATGAAGGGACTTTGTGTCCCCATTTAATACGTTGTTTTCTCTAGTCTGGCGCCCTTCCTGTCTTATCACCGGATACCTTAAATTAAACCGCGGTATTTTACTAGAAGTTATTGGGTTTAGCTAGGAACTTAATGAAAAACGTGGCACTGGTCAGTGGTATTTGGCACCACGAGTAAATACTTAATTTGAAAGTTGTTAATAGAGGTTTTAATATAATCTAGTTAATATAGTTAATAAAAACCTTTATTAGATGTTGAGAAATTTACTGAATAAAACGAATTTAAATGAAAAACGTTCTTTAAAAGGGCCAGGCGAGTAAAAAAGGTTTAATTTCAAAAGTAGGAATAAAAATATGTAAATCATTATCAATAATTAAAATTAATTGTAGTAAGGTTTATGGATGCAAGCTAATATATTTATTAACAAATACATTATGGAATAACAACATTTTAATTTATTAATATATAATAAAAAAAGTACATAATCCACGAGTTAAAACATCTGTTATAGTACCTAATCCATGTCATAAAATCAGCTGTTACATGAAGTAATAAATATGTTATCACTTAATTTAAGCTGGAATAATATTATGCAGCACATATATACAACAATAAGGAGCATAAACTGTATGTAACACGCCAACTCATAGATATTTTCTCGGATAATGTTTCTGTTAAGGCCAGAAAAATATCCTCTTAAAACGATGTTTTATTTTTATTATGTGTTCTAAATGCTGTGTTAGGATGGTGATGAAAAAATTAAAAAATAAAAGTTATTAAGTAAAATGCCCAAAATTTTAAAAAAATAAAGTAAAAAAACAGTTTAAAGTAATTTATTTAATTCTGTGACGATTCACACATCTGTTATCGCTTAAGAAGTATAAAATTATCAAAACTGCACAAAGTATTGACATAAAATCTTTTGGTAGAAGACATGGTATCACGTGTGTTGGGTTGTAAATGGTGGCAAAACAAAGACCAGAAACAGTGAAAACATAACAACAGTTACGTATACAGAATTTAACACGGAAGATTTCATTTATGCGCTAGACACACAATTAATTTGGTATAGATGTGTGCTTCTGTCACCTTATCGTCTTTAACAGGAGCAACATAAGTAGGGTAAACAATTCCAAGATGTCATTTTGTCGATAGCCATTATACTGGAATTGTTCTTTACACAAGTATCACTGTGAAATCTTGTAAGGGACCCTTTTAAAAATGGAGAGCTTTGAATCAAGTGCCCTCCCTAGATGTAGATCTACTCTGACCCTGGTCATATAATATAAACAATGTTGTGCGTGGTGACTTAGTTTCCAAAGTGGCACCATGTACGCAGCCCGTCTGTTTAGTCCTCCTGTACTTGAGTCAGAAGGTTTTGCAAGGGTTGTACTTTCGTATTCTAAGGCAGAATATCCGCTCCTTCCCAAAGTGGCACCATGTACGCAGCCCGTCTGTTTAGTCCTCCTGTACTTGAGTCAGAAGGTTTTGCAAGGGTTGTACTTTCGTATTCTAAGGCAGAATATCCGCTCCTTCCCAAAGTGGCACCATGTACGCAGCCCGTCTGTTTAGTCCTCCTGTACTTGAGTCAGAAGGTTTTGCAAGGGTTGTACTTTCGTATTCTAAGGCAGAATATCCGCTCCTTCCCAAAGTGGCACCATGTACGCAGCCCGTCTGTTTAGTCCTCCTGTACTTGAGTCAGAAGGTTTTGCAAGGGTTGTACTTTCGTATTCTAAGGCAGAATATCCGCTCCTTCCCAAAGTGGCACCATGTACGCAGCCCGTCTGTTTAGTCCTCCTGTACTTGAGTCAGAAGGTTTTGCAAGGGTTGTACTTTCGTATTCTAAGGCAGAATATCCGCTCCTTCCCAAAGTGGCACCATGTACGCAGCCCGTCTGTTTAGTCCTCCTGTACTTGAGTCAGAAGGTTTTGCAAGGGTTGTACTTTCGTATTCTAAGGCAGAATATCCGCTCCTTCCCAAAGTGGCACCATGTACGCAGCCCGTCTGTTTAGTCCTCCTGTACTTGAGTCAGAAGGTTTTGCAAGGGTTGTACTTTCGTATTCTAAGGCAGAATATCCGCTCCTTCCCAAAGTGGCACCATGTACGCAGCCCGTCTGTTTAGTCCTCCTGTACTTGAGTCAGAAGGTTTTGCAAGGGTTGTACTTTCGTATTCTAAGGCAGAATATCCGCTCCTTCCCAAAGTGGCACCATGTACGCAGCCCGTCTGTTTAGTCCTCCTGTACTTGAGTCAGAAGGTTTTGCAAGGGTTGTACTTTCGTATTCTAAGGCAGAATATCCGCTCCTTCCCAAAGTGGCACCATGTACGCAGCCCGTCTGTTTAGTCCTCCTGTACTTGAGTCAGAAGGTTTTGCAAGGGTTGTACTTTCGTATTCTAAGGCAGAATATCCGCTCCTTCCCAAAGTGGCACCATGTACGCAGCCCGTCTGTTTAGTCCTCCTGTACTTGAGTCAGAAGGTTTTGCAAGGGTTGTACTTTCGTATTCTAAGGCAGAATATCCGCTCCTTCCCAAAGTGGCACCATGTACGCAGCCCGTCTGTTTAGTCCTCCTGTACTTGAGTCAGAAGGTTTTGCAAGGGTTGTACTTTCGTATTCTAAGGCAGAATATCCGCTCCTTCCCAAAGTGGCACCATGTACGCAGCCCGTCTGTTTAGTCCTCCTGTACTTGAGTTAGAAGGTTTTGCAAGGGTTGTACTTTCGTATTCTAAGGCAGAATATCCGCTCCTTCCCAAAGTGGCACCATGTACGCAGCCCGTCTGTTTAGTCCTCCTGTACTTGAGTTAGAAGGTTTTGCAAGGGTTGTACTTTCGTATTCTAAGGCAGAATATCCGCTCCTTCTCAAACTCTTGTATTTTTTTAGCGGAGTTTTACTGTCGGGCGGCTAGGAATTCTCCTCCAAGTCTTCTTTCTCTTTCAACCTCTACCTTCTTCTTATTTTCACATACACATCAGCAATTGGCGTATGGTATACATTACAAACTACACCACCACTACTTTGAGGAAAGAGTGTGGAAGAATATGTAAAATATTATTCGGATTAAAATAGAATGTTGCTTGATGTTCCCTTGGAAAGCCATGATAATTAAGTGTATCTACTACTAGGTATCGATCTAGTGACCTATCTCTTTATTGATGCTTGTACTAACAGACCCTCCAATCAATATTCTAAGATTAGGAAACGTCTATTCTCCTCTTTGCATGCAAGTAGGATTCATAGATTTGCAAGGATCTAAACTTGCAATTACACGCTGCAAACGTTTAGGATTTAATCAGTATTGCTCGACGTTGATTCAGTTCAATCACTCATTAAACTTTGCCCACTTCATAATGCTGCGATTTTATCATAACAATATGGCCAAGTCGGCTGTTAAACACGGCTAAACCATTGTGTACAGTACAATTTTAGAGTTATTAATGTAATATGGCCGGCCATTAAGGACCGCTCAACTATTATGTAGGAAGTAGTTAAACGTTATCTTGTTAATACAAATGTACTGAGATTAGATGCTGAAATTAAACAGTTTTATGTCACTAATGCGATGAAATTTTTATGTGAGAAGCTAATTGTACACACACCCACACAAACACACACACGCACAACACATACAAACACACATACACACACACCCACACACACACTACACATACAAACACACACACCCACACACACACAACACATACAAACACACACACAACACACACAACACATACAAACACACACACAACACACACACACACACACACACACACACACACACACACACACACACACACACACACATACACACACACACACACACACAAACACACACACACACACAAACACACACACACACACAAACACACACACACACACACACGCACACACACACACACACACACACACACACACACACACACACACATACACACATACACACACAAACACACACACACACACACACACGTTCATATGTACATAAATATTTAGAGGTAACAACCAGAAATATACTAAATTAAAATATTACAAAGTTTCCAAATAGTATAGATTTAATTATTTAAATAAACCAAGTTTCCTGACTTAAACGAAGCGGTTATAAATGAATTGGCCTCTATTCTATTCTAGGCTAGCTTATTGCGTTACAGTGCAGAAGATGGAAACCATCAATTTTTACTTCATCCATCAATTGCGTAGCTGGCGTTAGTTAGCTTAAATTGTTCTTATACTAAAACGTCTTTATATATAAACATCTTTCTCATAACAGTAATAATTATAAAGCTATTTTTATTTACTAAACATGAGGTAGTGAATTGGAATTCCAGACCTAATCGATAACGGCTAAAATACAGTGTACTTTAGAAAATATTCAGGAGCACCTGGTACTGTAAAATTGTGGTACTAACGCTCCAACAAAAAAAAGACAAAAATAGTTATTTTATATGTTTTACAACACAAACTACATCTTATAAAATGAATATTATTTTATAAAACACAAGGGGCTACATTACAATATAGCTGTGTATTAAAAATCCGGTTATAATAGATTTGGCTTTAAAAAAAAAATATTTACTAACGTGCAAGGTAAACAGTTGAAGGCGTTAAACATGGCATCCTTGGTTTGCTTGGCGATACAAACCGTATACCAAAGTGAAGGTCGGTATACTTGTCAATCACTTGACTTACCTTATCAATCGTTAATTTTTTTTACCAAATCTAACCAACCCTAACCGTATACGTCGTAGCTATGTTATAGTAACATAGTGCTGGTTTATATAAATGACTCTATTAAACAGTTCTTTGCGTGTTGATTTTCCCTTTTTTTCAAACATTTTAAATTTCTAGGTCGTCAGTACTGAACTTTATTTTATTTTTTTTGATGAAGTGAAAACATCAATAGCGACGCCTACAAAATTAGATGGACATAAAAATACAATTTCTCGTCAGTATAATTTCCGTCACTCACCTCAAGGTGAATTCAATGGTAACATATGGTTTCATGTAACATCTGATGTATTATACGTTACGTTGTAAAACGTGCTACATTATTTATTGAACATTGTTGAGTAAAAACATTATTATTAAATAGTTCTGATAAGTTCAAAATTATAATAATTTATTTAAATTTTGATAAATCTATTTACAAATAATTCACAACGGTAAATATCAAGAGTTCACTAAAAATCTCACTACACATTAGTTCATTAATACATGTAGATTAGTTTCGACAACAATGATGCCTTTATCAGTGATTGGCAACTACTAACAAATGTCATTAACCTACATCACCACTTTCTGCACCCCCAAATAATTGATTTTTAGCGTTATCGATTACGCCTGTATAACCGATAATTACCCGCTACTGTCAGGGGCGCGCCCGGGGGGGGGGGGGAGGGGTGGATTACAGGGGGCACGTGCCGCCTCATACAGTATTATACTATAATTACAGCTTCCATAAAGCAAGAGTGATTTATTTATATTCTATTATTATTTTCTTTGAGCAGAAGTTAAGTTTGTTCTGTGAATAAAAGTTATTGATTGTTTTTGTTTAGATTACTAAGATAGGTCATTTTTATAAAACGTGTTTTGTAGCTTAGTATGTCAAACTACAGCTTCCTGACGACCCAAAATGTTTAATTTTTAGTGCCAAAACAGCATAAAATATGATTTCTTGAGATAAAAAAGTTCAAGATATACCCAGTGGTTTAAAACCAAAATGTTCCTTCTCTTGACCACCCCGGTCGTGCTGTCCCAATATATCCTTCTCGCTACTGTATATTTATTGCTTATGAATGGGAAAGTTGAGTGTTTTTGCAACGTAAGCTGAAAAAAAGCGTGTCGTTGAACCAGATTATTTCGTCTGACATATCGTAAACAAGCTACGAGAGTAAATAAGACACATACCTGTCTAAAGAGTGACTCCTCGGAGGTGGCCAAGCATCTCTTATCGTCCAGAGCACTTCCTCCAAAGTAGGCGGCGACTTGGGAGCAGCTCCCGCACCTACAATCACAACACAAGAGCCGGGATGAACTGTATGGTAGTGCACACGTTTCATGACTGACTGACATATGATGTCAACAAGGCACGATGCATCGTGGGGGACTCTTTATTGGCAGGCTACGCAATACTAAGCTCCGCTGCACTACATTCTTACATTCTTTACATTCTTACAAAGCTGCCTTCTAGATTAGACACCGGCTTTTACACCAGAAATACTTTAAAATCTTTTTTAATACAAGTAATATAAACAATAGTTCGAAATCAATTCCTACTTAAGTGAAAAACATATTTTAGTTACTTTTTATCAAATAATTACAATTATTATAAGTAAAGTAACATAACCTATATGGTAAAACAGTAGATCTACTAAATAACCTACAACATGAAATCAGCTTTTTTACGAATTCATATGTTATCACTAATTTCAAGCCAAATGGGACGAAATAACTATATTGCATACCATGCCCCTTTTGTGAAACGTTTTTCTGCAATATAAAACTAAACTTATTTAAAGTTATTTAAGCATTATTAAAGTTATATATATATATATATATATATATATATATATATATATATATATATATATAAAGAACAAGTCAAAATACAAATACAAGAATTATAATTGAATTTACAATTCAAAGCTTTTCGTTGGCTAACAGTACAAACATCATCATCATGTACAATATGATTATTGTTTAATATTCCTGATGATGTTGGTCAATCTTAATTCTTGTATTTGTATTTTGACTTGTTCTTTATTAATACACAAGAATACATATTGCGTAATATATATATATATATATATATATATATATATATATATATAGGAAGTATTTTATTAAAGATAGATAATTTGATCAAGATATATGTATGGGGAGTGTGAACAAATAAAAACAATTGAAATAAGAATATAATTAAATGTCCTGTTAACCTCGTTTTAAATATTTTTATGTAAATTTTAAAAACGATTCAACAGTTAGGCAATAGAAATGTAATGACACAAAAAACGTGTCTTTTGTTTAGAGTTTATGTTTATTAATTTTTTAATAATACAAGAAAAGACGTACTCAAAAATCACAAAATAATCATTTATTAACTCACGCGTTTCAATGACAAAGTCATCATCACCAGTGAATATTACTATTACAAACTCTAACTTTAAACTAAAACTTTTCAACTAGTTGACGTTAATCAGAAATGCATGGCATCACCCAAGCAAAACTATACCACACATAATGCGACATTAGTTTCTGTGATGTATATAAACTCAAGAGCAATCGCATATATGGTGGATATTTAAACACACTCCGCAATACAAGTATAATAATAAATAATAAATAAGTAAAACGATTTCAAATCAAATAAAAGATATACACAAAAATCACAAATTAATTATTTATTGTCTCAAACGCGTTTCAATAACAAGGTCATCATCATCAGTGAGTGTTGCTACTACAACTCTAACTTACAACTGGAGTTGTAGTTAGACACTCAACAGCAACACTCACTGATGATCAAGACTTTGTCATTGAAAGGCGTTTGAGTTTATAAATGATTAATTTGTGAGTTTTGTGTACGTTTTTTATTTGTATTAACATAACCTCACAATCTTAGCTCAAAGAATAGTTTCATTTCGTTTTTTGTATGACAGTTTGTTCTAATTTGCTTGAAAATACCGTACCCTTTTAAATAATAATAATAAAAATATTTATTCGCCAGAACCAGAGCAGCATTAGTTCACTTCTTTAATCTATTTATTCTTACAGGGAATATTATTACTCGTCTGTATTACTACAAAGCAGAGACGCTTACAGATATCTCTGTATGAGTTCTATAGAGAGTACGTCTATTTTAGTGTGTGAAGCATCATTTTCGGTTGAAATTTACAGAATTTCGAACTGAAAATTCTAAAATTTTCAAAAATGTCAGTATCGTTTCGCATGTACCACTTCTACATAGTGCCTACATCTCTATTTCTGTAAGTCAGAGTAGCTAGCAAATACTCTGTATGACTTCAAAAGAGAGTTGGTCTACATAATGAGGTTTATGTGTAAAGCTTCATTTTTCTGTTAAAATTTAAGGACTTTTGAAAACTCTACGAATTAAAAAAGAATTCAGTTACTTAAAAAGAAACGTTTTCCTTAGTTAACACAAGCAGAGTACTCGTCCTTCGTACGGGCTTGACGAATATTTGTATTGATTTAATTTGTATTTGCATTTAGGTTGAATTTAATTTACTGAAATTAAATCTCAATAAATATATCAAATTATAATTTATAAATCTACCGTTAAGGGAGTTTCCAAGGTCAATAGAGCGGTGCCCTGACGAAAACAGGGATTCTAAGAACGTCTATGTAAAATTTTAGCTCAATGGATAAAGTAATTCTTATGTGATTGAGTAAAACACACACACACACACACACACATTAGATTTTTATATATTACTATATTTTTCCAATATCCAGTACAAGGTGCACGCAAAACTTTAATTTTTCAATAATGGGTACAGACTTTGAAAAAGATTTAGAAGCCCTGGTTTAGGAATTATTGCACTATTTTATACAACATTACTATATAGCTGTATTAAAATACACCTATGAAGTATCCAGTTAGGAAAGATTTGGCTGTAAGAAATGTAAAAGTTTAATGTAAAACGTTTATTTACGTGTATTTCATTCGGTAATGCCCTACATTCCCTGTAGGTGTGTGGTCGGTATAATACAATAGTACCAATCCCTGGACAAATAGTATGTTGTAAGGAAGGCATCTGAAGACGGTGATGGGAGTTGGAGGACCAATATACTCGTATAAATCAGCGTTTTAGTGTAATAGGTAGGCACCACCGAGGATGGTTGTCATTTCGAAATGTACATGAAAAATATTAAAATAATCGATAAAGAATTAAACTACATGACGTTGTGCAGTGCTGGTTTATTAATAAACTTCACTCAATTTAATCTAAAATTGTCTTATACAACTATTCTTTGAGCTTAGATTGTGAGGTTTTGTTATAACAAATAAAATACATACACAAAACTCACAGATTAATCACTTATTGACTCATACGGATTTCAATGACAAAATCATCATCATCAGTGAGTGTTGCTGTTGAGTGTCTAACTACAACTCCAGTTGTAAGTTAGAGTTGTAGCAACACTCACTGATGATGATGAAATTGTTATTGAAATGCGTTTGAGACAATAAATAATTAATTTATGATTTTTGTGTATATCTTTTATTTGATTTGAAATTATTTTACTTATTTATTATTATTCTTGTATTGCGAAGCATATATGTGATTGTTCTTGAGTTTATATACATCACAGAAACTAATGTCGCATTATGTGTGGTATAGTTTTGCTTGGGTGATGCCATGCATTTCTGATTAACGTTTTTCTACTTATTGCCAAAGTTTTGATTTGCCACTTCTTGCTTTCGATTGTTCTGTTTCTCTTTTGCATACTTATCGATTCAACCAACATTTGCGGCAGATTGTTACATTTTATTCTGCAATCGTGACGTGAATCGAGTTTAGAATTTCAGATGAACTGGAATATTCCTCTTAATGGCCTTGCAGTGTAGGACAGCAATGAATTATTCATTGTTTACGTCACTTGGACATACAGAGTTCCGCCGACAATTGATGGAATTTAAACATTACTCCGTCCTAATCCTACCGAGGTGGGAAACCTAACCAAACACTAAATATCAGTACTTTTCACAACTTTGTAAGTATAACAACCGATTACAGAAATCGTGAGCAACCAACCCCAGTGTTGTTTGTAATTAACTAACGTTTGGGTCATGCCAAAACACAACGTTTAAAATGAGACATAGTATAGCTCGCGAGCCATAGCAAGGGACTTGAGATGAAGAAAGGGAGTTTCTGTTTGTCTTTAAAATTTCAAGTGTTGCCTCTCGTTTTGCATCAAGTTTTTTCTGCAGGCACCGCCGCATCACTCAGACTTTAATTTCAAGTTTTAGAGGATAATCGATTAAAACATCGACCTATTGATGTCTGTACTTATTGGGTTTATCGAAATATATTCAAAATGTTGTAGCTGTGGAGGGGAAATTGACTGCGAGTGCTACGAGAAGGCGGATTGGAAAAATAATTAATTTTGGTTATTGGGGTTCGAGATATGGGAAAATATTATTGAAGGTTTAAATTTACTTAATAAAGTTATTTTAAAGGTACCAGTGACTTTTAACTAACATCCAAGCATATGATATTATGAGTTTTTTTATTTTGTTTTCAGGTTCCGATAAGGCCAAGTAAGGGAAATGAGTTAATTTCCTTGTGATATCGACATTTTGCCATCACATTGGAATGCTTTTCATTGCACTTGCTGGGTAAGTTAAATACAAGCATATCCTGCTACAGTAGAACAGGAAGTACATGTAAAATTTACAGACACAATACACACGCCGTTTATCTTGACTGAGTTTTCTGTGCATCGGTTTCGGCTGCAAACATGAAAAATGTTTGGTCGACCTCAAAGTCGACCTCGCGTGTTGTGCGGTAATACATGATTCGTTCTCCTCAGTACAAAAATACAAGAAGATAATTTGTATTATTGTAATTTTGCAACGAGATTTTATACGATGATAAATAACTAACAGCGTTATTTTTTTAGCTTTGAGTACGTTATCGGTTGGGAGTTGTTAATGTTATAGAGTGTGCTGGCGCATCTGCTAAACGTACGTAACGGAATTTATTGATGCGTTAAGAAATTAGGCTAAACAATAAAGTTCACCTGGGGACCTATAATTTAGTCATTGTTACGTGGGGCCGTAATTGGCGAGATTAATTATTCATTACACGTAATTAGAACACCTTCTATTTTTTAACTCGCAACTCGTGCTAATACCTGAACCATCGTTTTAACAAGTAATATAAATAACATTTGTTTAAAGTCGATTCCTACTTTGGTCAACAAAGAAATTTTTAGTTACTTTTTATTAAATAATTACAATTAAAATAAACATAACCTATGGGTTAAAACTGCTGTTGTAGCACATAACCTATAACATAAAATCAGCTGTTTAATGTAATCATATGTTATCACTTATTTTAAGCCAAATCGGACTAAATAACTATATTGCATACCTTGCCGGTCTTGTGAAAAGTTTTTCTCCCATATAAAACTAAAATGAATTTATTAAATTTAATTAAAGGATTACTTATTGAAAAAACTGTATCAACATCGTGTCATCAACTAAAAGTTATAAAAAGAGTGTTTGAACTTGAATGGATAATTTAAAACACTAATTTATTAATGTTAAAACTGTGAACGAGATATATATAAATATATTCAAACATAAATAAATAAATAAATAAATAAATATATATATATATATATATATATATATATCGCAATATGTATTCTTGTGTATCAATAAAGAACTAAGTCAAAATACAAATACAAGAATTATAATTGAATTTACAATTCAAAGCTTTTCGTTGGCTAGTAGTACCAACATCATCAGGAATATTAAACAATATATATATATATAAAGAATTAGGTGAAAATACAAATACAAGAATTATAATTGAATTTACAATTCAAAGCTTTTCGTTGGCTAACAGTACCAACATCATCAGGAATATTAAACAATTAAAATTAACAATTAAATGTTAATGTAATTTGACTTAGTTCTTTATTAATACACAAGAATACATATTGCGATATATATATATATATATATATATATATATAAGGAGAGTGTGAGGTAATAGAAGGGACTGAAAAATGTTAGACATCAACGCGGATTAGACTCAGCCGTGTGTAGCGGCATCTGTGGGCTAGACTTATATTTATTGTGGTCTCAGGATGTTGTCAACACTCATCCCTACAGATGGATTATGAAACATTATATAGAACGATAGAAGAAATAAGCGAGGACATCAAGCTCCTGCCTTGAGAGAGGGAGGGGTAATAATACTTTAGGTGGCAGAAACTAGTCGAAAATAAAAACAATTAAGGTTAGTCAAATACAAGAATATAAATTAATAAAAAACTTTTGTATTTGAATAATCTTAGTTGTTTTTGATATATATATGTAACAAAATAATAATATATTATTGTTATAATATTTAACAAACAATATAACATAATTATGTATAAAAGATATATATTTATATACATAAAACAATATAATAAAAATAGTAATAGACTTACAATTTTTTATTAATTTTTAATAATTAATTTATGTATACACTATAAAACATGATCGCTAAAATAAGCTTGCATACATAATCAAATAAGCTTGTAAATCAAATTTAGACCAGAATATGTGTAAAACATGTGATTTTTCGATTTATCTCTCTGCACCACAGAGGTCGAAGCTACGTATACATAATATCCCTCTTTACCCCTTTCTGAATGGACCGCGCATATGCTGAGATCCAGATAAAGAGTAGGTCTACTTCAGGCAAGTGACACTGCTTACTCAGCTACAAATCTCCCCTAATGGGTGCGTTATTCTCTTTTTTAGTCTCACCTCTATTTCTGTCATCCTTTCTTGTTGTTAGTAAAAATGGTTTGATAAAAATGTCGATCTATAAAACTCTTTAAAGGACACTTGTTGTTGGTGGAAATTTTTAATTTCCTGGGATAACAAGCTCTATTAACAGACAAAAAATTAGAAATTAATTATTATATTGTTCTTATTGTATAGTTTAAAAGAAACCTGAGCTAGTTCGTTTCCACATGAGGTTAATCTAAAATGTTCTGCTACTTAAGCTTTACGTTAAAGAATAATTATTATCTTTGGTGGGCCCAATTCTTAGACAACAGGTTCTAAATCTTTGTTAGAAATCTTCGTTGTTTATTGCCGTCTGTGACCGTTATACGAAGAATAAAACTAATTCGTCATTTATGAAAATTGAGTTTGCAAGAGAATTTTCTCTACTTCCTGTGGCACCTGAGTGCATTTCGTAAATATGCTACGTAATTGTGTCACCCCATTGTGACGTCGCCCTCTTATTGGTAGTTTATGGTTATTTGAAAAGGAAAATAAACGTAATGAACGAAAATCTTGCAAGCAGTAGCGGTTCCAGCACGTGCCTAGCCAACCTTTTTATATTTACAGTAAAGTCTCGAAATTCCGAGTCCCGATAATTCGAGCTTTCGTTAAATTTGTGCCTATTTTATCTATTTGAAAGAAAATGATAAATCGGGCTTCCAAGAAATATTTGTAAGCATAGGAAATAAGTTTGGTTTTCTAGAAATTTTCAAATAAAGTTCTACAAACCTATTTTGTGAATTCTTAATTATAGTACTCTATTAGGGTTCATTAAAACGTCTATTTTTTCTAATGGTTAGGCCCGTATTTCCTTGTAATCCGAGAGATCTCGGTCCCGTTTATCTCGAATTATCCAGGCTCTACTGCATTTGTTGAAGTCCTTCTTAATTGTCAATAATTTAAATAGATAAATGTTATATATCTAAAATCAAAAGAAATGCTCACAATATTATAGAAAGATTTAGAATGAACCGATCAACAATAAATAGCAAACAGTTGCGCTTTTGTTGAGCTTATTATATCTATTTGCTTCAATAGTAAAAATAACCTCTCACACACCATTTAAATTTCGAAAACATTTTTCAGGGAGGGCGCTTGAACCCCCTTGTTAGACTCTCCAGACTCCCCTAAGTTCTGCCTATCCAAAAGATAAATCATGAAGCCCTAGTAAGAAAGATTCTTCCAAACTAACAGTACGAAAGAATTGCTCAGGTTATAGACACCAAGCATTGTTGGAAATCATTTGTTTATAAGAAACTAGTTTCCATAACTGTCAAGTATTTTCATTAGCTTGGTCTTTGTAAAATGTTTATCAAAAACAAAAAATATGGTAAACGCCGTTTTCCAAAACAAATCTACAGAGCGATCAATGCGTAATCATCGTTAAATTACGTCATCCGAGTGAGTCAGCGGATCTGTCAAGGTCGATTGCTACCCCCCTTTCACACCCCTCCCGTCACTGGGTTTCAAGGTCGAGTGTCAACCTATTTCCCTGCATGCAAGTAGTTACGATAGTAAAAAGACCACGTCTATAGTATATTGACACGCATCTTCATTTCCACACTTAGCTTTATATTAATTACATTAAGGTAGAAGAACCGTGCACTTGGCCTTGAGAGGTTGCAGTAGGTGAGACGGGAGGTTTAGGACTGAGTCAATATAAATATGTATAAATTATTAATATACTCATTTTCATTTCTGTTGGGAATATTTCTATACGTTTCGGTACAGTTTTCTGCCATTCCTAATAATTAAATATTCTCCTCTGTTGACGCGTTTCGGAGTAACTCCATTTTCAAATCTTAAATCGTAATCCTTAAGAAGTACGATTTAAGTTTTGAAAATGCAGTTACTCCGAAACGCGTCAACAGAGGAGAATATTGAATCGTTAGAATGGCAGAAAACTGTACTCAAACACACAATATAAATACTTTCCTACAAAAATGATAAGGACTGTCAAAACACTGATTTACATGAGACGGTCGATATTTGGTAAATTAGCTTCGGTATGAAATAACAAACAATTTTGAAATATGTGTAGACATATCGGATGCAGAAGCTGTTGATGTATAGAACATTCTGAAAATGTAAAATGTTTTCAGAAGTGGTAGTACATGAGAAATCTCGCAAGGCCAAGCGTAAGGTTACTTATTCCGCGCTATACCTACCCGCTGCACTCCTTGCAAGATAAATTCGTTGATAAATTAGCTTGGGAATGAAATAACAAACAATCTTTAAATATGTGTAGACATATCGGATGCAGAAGCTGTTGATGTATAGAACATTCTGAAAATGTAAAATGTTTTCAGAAGTGGTAGTACATGAGAAATCTCGCAAGGCCAAGCGTAAGGTTACTTATTCCGCGCTATACCTACCCGCTGCACTCCTTGCAAGATAAATTCGTTGATAAATTAGCTTGGGAATGAAATAACAAACAATCTTTAAATATGTGTAGACATATCGGATGCAGAAGCTGTTGATGTATAGAACATTCTGAACATGTAACATGTTTTAAGAAGTGGTAGTACACGAGAAAGGTCGCGAGGCCAAGTGTAAGGATACTTGGTCCGCGCTATACCTACCCGCTGCGCTCCGTGCAAGATAAATTCGTTGATAAATTAGCTTGGGAATGAAATAACAAACAATCTTTAAATATGTGTAGACATATCGGATGCAGAAGCTGTTGATGTATAGAACATTCTGAAAATGTAAAATGTTTTCAGAAGTGGTAGTACATGAGAAATCTCGCAAGGCCAAGCGTAAGGTTACTTATTCCGCGCTATACTTACCCGCTGCACTCCTTGCAAGATAAATTCGTTGATAAATTAGCTTGGGAATGAAATAACAAACAATCTTTAAATATGTGTAGACGTATCGGATGCAGAAGCTGTTGATGTACAGAACATTCTGAAAATGTAAAATGTTTTCAGAAGTGGTAGTACATGAGAAATCTCGCAAGGCCAAGTGTAAGGTTACTTGGTCCGCGCTATACCTACCCGCTGCACTCCTTGCAAGATAAATTCGTTGATAAATTAGCTTTGCTATGAAATAACAAACAATCTTTAAATATGTGTAGACGTATCGGATGCAGAAGCTGTTGATGTACAGAACATTCTGAAAATGTAAAATGTTTTCAGAAGTGGTAGTACATGAGAAATCTCGCAAGGCCAAGTGTAAGGTTACTTGGTCCGCGCTATACCTACCCGCTGCACTCCTTGCAAGATAAATTCGTTGATAAATTAGCTTGGGAATGAAATAACAAACAATCTTTAAATATGTGTAGACATATCGGATGCAGAAGCTGTTGATGTACAGAACATTCTGAAAATGTAAAATGTTTTCAGAAGTGGTAGTACATGAGAAATCTCGCAAGGCCAAGTGTAAGGTTACTTGGTCCGCGCTATACCTACCCGCTGCACTCCTTGCAAGATAAATTCGTTGATAAATTAGCTTTGCTATGAAATAACAAACAATCTTTAAATATGTGTAGACATATCGGATGCAGAAGCTGTTGATGTATAGAACATTCTGAACATGTAACATGTTTTCAGAAGTGGTAGTACACGAGAAATCTCGCAAGGCCAAGCGTAAGGTTACTTATTCCGCGCTATACTTACCCGCTGCGCTCCGTGCAAGATAAATTCGTTGATAAATTAGCTTGGGAATGAAATAACAAACACTCTTTAAATATGTGCAGACATATCGTTGATATATAGAACATTGTGAATATGTAACATGTTTTTAGAAGTGGTAGTACACGAGAATGCTGGTGTGAGCAAGTGCCGGTTAGCTGGACGTAACTATAATTACGCAAAGCATGAAAGCTTCGAATTTTTTTCTT
This sequence comes from Prosapia bicincta, assembly GCA_036971475.1. Classification (NCBI taxonomy): domain Eukaryota; kingdom Metazoa; phylum Arthropoda; class Insecta; order Hemiptera; family Cercopidae; genus Prosapia; species Prosapia bicincta. The sequence goes on along the minus strand of JBAIZL010000002.1, from coordinate 377,803,008 downwards.
TATAGGGAATACATGATTTACTATACAATATAGAATATCGACGAGGCGTAGAGTTTACCAAGTTTTGCGCTCGGCGTGAATCAAACATTACCTAGTGGGTTAATGGGTATCATTTTTCGTAACTCTCAAAAATCACGCCTTCTCGCACCGCACAGACGAGTTGTGTCACATTTGCATGACTGGTGCACACACCGTCTTGGTACATTTAATGGATCCGTCACGAAATTTAACGAAAGTTTTACATCCTGATACTATTTAAAGCAGAAGTTGCTCTAGATAAATATGATTATAGGTAAATAAAATAAAGTTATTTTAAAATACGTTTTTAAAACAGATTCAAATATAATAGAATAATCTTTCTTAGGATCTTACAGATGAGCTATCCTTATAACCCCATACAGAGTAACAATCCCATACTGATTGCCCTTAACATTTCTTGTTGGAAGTTTTAATTTATTTAAAAATACTAGTTGTAAAATTCAAACAATAACAGTGGGAGAACGAAATAGGTAATCTCGGAAAATTAATCCTAACAATTTCATAACGAATTATTTGAATTTTTGTGTGTGCTTTCTAAACACATCTGATTCATATAATCCATCTATTTTATGCTCCCTCGTTTATTGTTTTGTATGTTACAACTATTTTTATATCTATTGAAATGTAGGCCCTACTATTACAAATATTTAAGACAATCTGGGATTGTAGAATTCCAAGAGATAGGTCTATAAGTTAATTATTTTAAATCCTCTTTAGAAATGAGTTGTAGTTATTTTTAATTTTAATTATTATTTTCTGTTTTTGTTATAATTTTTAAAGTATATTCTTATACACTTTTATATTTAAGCTCAAAATAATCTTAATCTTTTGAGTTGAAAGTAACTCGAAATGTATATAGGCAACCCCAAAATGAATAATTTTGATTAAACATTAATAAATATTTCATAACTTATATATATATTTCAATATATCAGGTACAGTAAATATATATATATATATATATATATATATATATATACACACACACACACAATTATATATATATATATATATATATATATATATATATATATATATATACATATATATAAAGAACTAAGTCAAAATACAAATACAAGAAATATAATTGAATTTACAATTTAAAGCTTTTCGTTGGCTAACAGTATTAACATCATCAGGAATATTAAACATCATCAGGTTTAATATTCCTGATGATGTTGGTACTGTTAGCCAACGAAAAGCTTTGAATTGTAAATTCAATTATAATTCTTGTATTTGTATTTTGACTTAGTTCTTTATTAATACACAAGAATACATATTGCAATATATATATATATATATATATATATATATATATATATATATATATATATATATATATATATAAAGAACTAAGTCAAATTACAAATACAAGAATTATAATTGAATTTACAATTCAAAGCTTTTCGTAGCTTTTCAAAGCTTATAAAAAACCAGAAATTTATAAATCAAATTTTGCTAGTCATTGTATGAATAATAATCACATATTTCCTAATATAGATAATATGATATTTGTAAAAGAAATTAACAAAGGCCTGAGATTGAATATTTATGAAGCTTAAGAAATACATAAATATAATACTAACAATAAGTTAATAAATGAACAAATACAAATAAAGTCTAAATGTGATACTATATTCAGTGTTTGTAATGTTAGGGCAACAAAATAAAAGCTTAACAACATTGTAATTGATTTGGCATAGCTATTTATTTTTATCTAATTTGCAACATATGTTAATTTTAATTGTTTAATATTCCTGATGATGTTGGTACTGTTAGCCAACGAAAAGCTTTGAATTGTAAATTCAATTATAATTCTTGTATTTGTATTTTGACTTAGTTCTTTATTAATACACAAGAATACATATTGCGATATATATATATATATATATATATATATATATATATATATATATATATATATATATATATTCAATATGGTGATAAGTTTTCTTGTAATACAATAAATGAATATATATATTTAAAATACAAGTATTGTTTTAATTTATATATTTTTCAAAGAATTTCGCCAATGAATGTATTAGCATCTTTATGCTAAAGGTTTTTGTAGAAAATGTTGTATCATTATTTTTTCTGAAGATGTTAATACTTTTATTTGTAAAGCGACTCTTGCATATCGGTTATTCTTAAAGAAACATTCAAGTATTAAAAAATAATTTATAACTTGATATATATATATATATATATATATATATATATATATATATATATATATATATATATATTCTGCTACAATATTACAGAAAAGTTCTAGTAGATTACGATGTGTAAAAGGTATTTAGAAATTTAATGCTACGCTGAAGGAATATTCTGCTGGGGGATGCTGGAACTGTACAGACAGCATTTACATGTCTTGTTTGTGTGTGCGGAAGTATGAGTTTATTTTGTGGGATGTGCGGTTGTGGAAGCTCGTGTTTGTTTATAGTTGTGTTACTTTATGGTAGCATGTGTCCAGTGTGAGTTGTGTTTGTCTCTTGTTGCGTTTCATGTACGTTTATTTAATGTTTGTTTATGTTGTGCGGTAAGTATCTTCTGAGGAAGTTGAGAAATATAAAGATTTTATTCATTAATATTTAAAAAAATATTAATAATTACAAAATTATTATTATAAACTCTAAGTAAGCTTGTTAAAATAACTTACTAAAGAATATACTAAAATAACTAAATATTAAAGGGTTTTAACATGCTGAAATGATAAAGGTTTCAATATCGATGCTATCATCTTCAGTGGAAAATCGTCACTGGCGTTATTTGCAGTGGGTCAAACTAATAGTAAATCAAGTAAAACCGATTAACAATCAGATAAAATACACCAACTATCTACAAAGGTCAAGATAAAATAAATCCAAACAATCCAGTCAAATGGTAGCAATACATTTTGGATTATACTGATTCAATTTCTTCAAATATTTAAAGTTCAATTTAAATTGAATTATGGTTAATAAAGAGTTTTGTATTTGCCAATTTCTTTCCTAAATATTTTTTTTGTTTTTTAAGTAGCGTATGTTTAAGGGGCGGGTAATGTTAACAATGTATTTGAACCGTATTATTGGGTTGCTTGTTTTACTTAGATAACGTTAATTTATGTTGTATATTGCTTAGTGCTTTTCTTTTAGTTTGTTTTAATTAAATTTAAATGGATTTACTTATTAGTTTGACAAAATGTAAGCATATAATGTTGCAGTGTTGATTGGAACTGAGGATGATAGCATCGTTACGGAAGCATGTATGGCATTGAACAATTTGTGATAATCGGGTTATAAAATTAATGTTACATAGAAAACCTTAGAGTGGATAATCTAATAACAAAAAATAACTGAAATATAATAACGATAACACTAGCCTAATCAAAAAGTGGAACGGAAAGTGTTATTTTAGGAGTATCACCGAATAATAACGCTTGTAATGACGTATAGCTTGAAAACGCCTTCTTTAGCCTTCAAGTTATAATCAATATTACTATTAAAAAGAAAAACATTGTTTTTAAAGTGTTGATTACTGTTATAAGAAAACTATAATATTTATAGCGATAAGCATTCGTTTTGATATGGTATAGATTTGATTTATATAAGCGGTTATTTAAAGGGGATTCTCTGTGCTAAAAGCAGCATTTATGCAAGAATTACAGTTGTAAACGTGACGGAACAAGTGCACGTGCCCTGCAGGCTCAAACATAAAAGACGGCGCATTGTAGGCAATTTAACGTCACTGTTACTGTAGAACCCTTGTAACTGTGAAACTTTGATCAGGGTTACGAAATAAAGCTACGGAAAATATTGTCATTTTCTTAAAATGTTTTTTGTTTCAAAAACGAAAATTATAATAGGAATTTTAATAAAATTATATTGGTCACTGGGATGGATGTCTACAAGAATGGCTCAGTTTTTTTGTAATACTCGTGTTAGATAATATTTCACTGTTGTTAGTTCAGAATATCTTAATTCGGAAATAAAGCTCTGAAAAGTACAGAATACGGACAGTAAAGTCTCGAAAGGTTTTATACACCTTATGAAAGTAGAAGAATCCTACCCATGGTCAGAAGTAAATGTGGAGAAAGTAACATGAAAAGTACAGAATACGGACAGTAAAGTCTCGAAAGGTTTTATACACCTTATGAAAGTAGAAGAATCCTATCCATGGTCAGAAGTAAATGTGGAGAGAAAGTAACATGAAAAGTACAGAATACGGACAGTAAAGTCTCGAAAGGTTTTATACACCTTATGAAAGTAGAAGAATCCTATCCATGGTCAGAAGTAAATGTGGAGAGAAAGTAACATGAAAAGTACAGAATACGGACAGTAAAGTCTCGAAAGGTTTTATACACCTTATGAAAGTAGAAGAATCCTATCCATGGTCAGAAGTAAATGTGGAGAGAAAGTAACATGAAAAGTACAGAATACGGACAGTAAAGTCTCGAAAGGTTTTATACACCTTATGAAAGAAGAAGAATCCTACCCATGGTCAGAAGTAAATGTGGAGAGAAAGTAACATGAAAAGTACAGAATACGGACAGTAAAGTCTCGAAAGGTTTTATACACCTTATGAAAGTAGAAGAATCCTATCCATGGTCAGAAGTAAATGTGGAGAGAAAGTAACATGAAAAGTACAGAATACGGACAGTAAAGTCTCGAAAGGTTTTATACACCTTATGAAAGAAGAAGAATCCTATCCATGGTCAGAAGTAAATGCGGAGAAAGTAACAGTCACGACACATTACTGATGAGTAATGGTGGCAAACCAATTATCCTTCTTTAACTAAAAGCAAACACGTTTTCAGAGTTAAAAAATGCGATACTTTGACCGGGTGTCCAGAAAGAATTCATTCAGAAGTTTGATGTTTCTCGAAAGCGGAGCAAACAGTTCGGAAAAGGTAAAAGGAGAACTGGCTAAGTTGATGAAAAGAGGGAAGAAAATATTCGCATTTAAATGTAGTTTTGTTTATTAAATTTAAAATCCATTATTGAAGTTTTGGACGGTAAATAATCGTTTAGTAACAACTTTTATTGAAATCCTAATGTACATTTCGATTGCAAAGCAATCATCTTCAGAGGAAATTGTTACAAAAATAACTGTTATTCCTGTTACAATTTCCTGTGAAGGTGATTGATTTGCAATAGAAATGTACATTAAGATTTAAATAATAGTTTTTTTTGTGGTTAAGAGGTTTTATTTATTTGTAATACAAGATAATTTAGTATTTAAAACAGGCGCGAATAGTTTACGTTGTTTTAATAACAATAATATGACCCCTTTAAAAAGCTTAAGGTTAGAGCTGACTAACTTGGGTGATACGATATTTAATTAATGTAATGTTGTAAACACTGCGCGTCAAGTTCTAGGTACTCGTTTCATAGTATAAGCCTATCTCAGCCTGAAAAAGCACAGAGAAATTTGGCGCTACTGAGGCTAGAAGGCAGAACGTTTTCGTTACTACTCAAGCTCTATAAAACAATATTATTAATGAATATTATTGTTTAATAGCATTAATATTAAATATTATTGTTTAATAGCATTAATATTAAATATTATTGTTTAATATTAAATATTATTGTTTAATAGCATTCATATTAAATATTATTGTTTAATAGCATTAATATTAAATATTATTGTTTAATAGCATTAATATTAAATATTATTGTTTAATAGCATTAATATTAAATAATATAGTTTAATAGCATTAATATTAAATAATATAGTTTATTATTATTATAATTATTATGATTATTGTTTAATATTATTATTATTAAATAATATTGTATAATAGTATTTTTATTAAATGATATTGTTTAATTATAATATTATTATTATATATTATTGTTTAGTAATATTATTATTAAATATTATTTTTTACTATATTATTATTAAATATTATTGTTTAATAGCATTAATATTAAATATTATTGTTTAATAGCATTAATATTAAATAATATAGTTTATTATTATTATGATTATTGTTTAATATTATTATTATTAAATAATATTGTATAATAGTATTTTTATTAAATGATGTTGTTTAATTATAATATTAATATTATATATTATTGTTTAGTAATATTATTATTAAATATTACTTTTAACTATATTATTATTAAATATTATTGTTTAATAATATTACTATTAAGTATTATTGTAAAATAATAATTTGATTATTAAATATTATTGTTCAACAATGTTATTATTAAATATTATTGTTTATTATTATTAATAATATTAATAATAAATATCATTGTATATTATTATTATTATTATTATTATTATTATTAAATAATATTGTTTAATAGTATTTTATTATATGCTATTGTTTAATATTATTATTAAATATTATTTTTAACTATATTATTATTAAATGTTATTGTTTAATATTTTTAATATTAAATAGTAAGAGTTAATTTTTTTTTTATTGCATTAACAAGACTCACTCAGCCGCCTTTTGGTTGCTCTTGAGGTTTAAACCTACACGATATGTTACATAAAAACCTTTAATAAATAAAATAGTGACATTCCCTCCCGAGGCAAAAATACAAATAGGTTTAATATATATGTGTTGAGGTTAGGCCATTTGTAGGAGATTTTATATTTTTTCTGTGTTTTATAACGGTGTATCACGTATTACTAAATATGTGAAACAGACTTTACCAAACTCGTTCATTCCTTTTATAAATAAAAAATCGCTTTGATTTTAAACCGTTTTGCAAAATAATTCGTTTAACTCTAGGAAAATGCTTATAAATTACTTATTTTAAAATGACTGACCTGTGTCTAAACGTTTTTAAACGTTACATTTCTTTATAAACAAAATTTATTATTTTTGGGATAAAAGTCACATCTAATTTTTAAATACCTATTCACAAATATTGTCATATAAATATAATTTTTATGTAAATTACTTATAAAATTATTAACTTACGATTCACTGTAGAACACTATTCGTCGTGGCGCGCCGTGGCTAGCGACTGCCAAATGTCGATCATTGGCAACGTTATGGGTCGATGCGACCCTACGGCGCAGGTAGGTAACCTAACCTATTCGCTCAGGCAAAAACAAACAGCTTCGCTCTTTACCAGACAGAACTGTGCATTAAAATGTTTACATTTTTGAAATTTATCGCACGCAAAATTGTTTACAAGAGTTAGAATGACGGCGAAAGTGGGCCGTGCAAACGGTGAAAGTTGTTCGTTCTCACACGAGAACGTTTTAGTTTTTTCTTTTTGCTAATTTTCACGTTTATTAATATTAACCGGTTTCTTAGTTCTATTTCCGGTGATTTTCAATAATTGTTGTTATAGTTGTTTCTTTAAAACCAGTTTTTATTCAATTCTTTTTATTAGTGCACTTTTTATACTTCCACTTAAGTTCACATATATTTTTTCAAGTTAGTAGTGGATGATACTTAATGTTAATACAGTTTTTTTCAAATATTAATTCATTAAATAAATTTAATTGTGAATTAATTTTAGTTTTATATGGGAGAAAAACTTTCCACAAAAGGGGCAAGGTATGCAATCTAGTTATTTCGTTCCATTTGGCTTAAAATAAGTGATAACATATGATTTCATAAAACAGCTGATTTCATGCTATAGATTGTGTAGTAGAACATGTGTTTTAACGCATAGGTTATGTTTCTTTATCTATATTAATTGGGATCATTTAATAAAAAGTAACTAAAATAAAAGTTTTTTTTGTTGACCTAAATAAGAATTGATTTTAAAAAGGTTTTCTTTATATTATTTGTGTATACTTTAAAACAGTTTCTGAAAGTGCTAAAGAGGGTTTCCGTTAATGGGACCAGGTTATTGTTTATATCAATCCTCACACTGCGGCTTGGATAATACAAATATGGACCGAAATGTGACGAGAGTATAATCCCTTACGGGTGATCCTTTTAGCCCTTTGGCCACAGTAATTAATGATAGATACATTAGCTAGAGAATAAAATGCAACCCACAATATAGCAGGATGGTTGACAATTATTATAATATCGTGTTCATGGTATTACTGGTTGGTTCAACCTGTTTTTGACTCAAATGAATTTAGAAAAATATTGACTAATACAAGATGAATCGAAGAGGAACATTGGTTCTTTACCCAAACTGTGGTACGCGTACCCCTTGGTGGGTAGGCGAAAAGTAAAAATAAAATATTATATTTCCAGTTTTAATTTTCTTGAACAAAATCTAAGCTGTATTTATAAACGACTACAATTTATTTAGTTAACATGTATCTCCACTGTAAATTACTGATATTTACAAGTGCTGAAAGGCTACTATAGATCTAGCTGTTGCAACGATTCAATTAGGTTAGGTCAGGCTAGAATTGGTTAGGTTAGGCTAGGCTAGGTTATGTTACGACAGGTTTGATTAGGTTAAATTAGGTTAGGTTAGGTGAGATTAGATTAGGCTAGGTTAGGTTAGGGCACGTTAGGATAGGTTACGTTAGGATGGATTAGGTTAGGTTTGATTGGGTTAAATTACGTTGTTACCTGAGATTAGGTTAGGGAACGTTAGGATAGGTTGGGATTGGCTACGTTAAGCTAGGTTAGGTTAGGTTTGATTACGTTAAATTAGGTTAGGTAAGATTAGATTATGCTAGGTTAGGTTAGGCCACGTTAGGATAGATTAGGTTAGGTTTGATTACGTTAAATTAGGTTAGGTTAGGTAAGATTAGATTATGCTAGGTTATGTTAGGCCACGTTAGGATAGGTTAGGCTAGGCTACGTTAGGATAGATTAAGTTAGGTTTGATTAGTTTAAATTAGGTCAGGTTAGACAAGATTAGGTTAGGTTAGGGCACGTTAAGATAGGTTAGATTAGGCTACGTTAGGATAGGTTAGGTTAGATTTGATTAGGTCAAGTTAGGTTAGGATAGGTTAGATTAGGTAAAGTAAAGTTGGGTTACTTAATTCATAAATTATCAGATCAGTTTACAGGACGAATAAAGTGTCAGGGGTTGTAAAATTCCTGATTGGATTTATCTTTGCGAAAGAAGATTTTCAAGCTGAACACATTTATACTGAGACGCTTTGTGAAGAACACATCTAACGTCTCAATGTATCAAACTTTGAACTCATATTAAGAAACTTTGAAACAAGAAGAAACAAGCTCATCGCTCCCATTAATGTTGCACATGTCAATTCTGATTTTGTTTTCTCGTGAAAGTTATTAAAGAATAGATCTGAGCGATTGCATTAGGGACATTAATAACCCCTTTTCTATTATGCATAGTTTCTTTCGACTTTTTCCTTCAGCGTAAATTTAAAACGTATCAGAATACTGAAGAGTGCCTCCATTGTATAAATTCAGAGTACTTCGTTGGTTTGTGTTTTGATTTTAAAATTTGATTTATGACAACCGGACAGAGGCGGGTTCGGAATTAGTTCCTAGGGGGGGACATCAGCTGTGTAACAAGGCTACTGGGGGGAGGGGGGTCTAACACTGCACCCAAGCAACTAATTTTGAAGTAATTAAATTATATCAAATGTAAATTTTGACTGTCTGGGGCCATGTGTCCTTGGGATCCTCAATTGTCTCCAGGGCCCTTATTTCGTTGTCCCAAGTAAACTTCTCCTAATTTTATAACTACAGAAAATGTAAGTAGGGGAATACTTGATTACTACAACTCAAATAGGGGCAAGTTGTTAAAAAATGTTTAAGGATCGCTATCCTAATCGAATTAGCGGTCTGTTTTGGCCGCCGCAACTTTACAGTGATACCCGAGTCGGCAGGAGTTAGAAACGCAACCCGCAATACAGGCGTCTGTTATCAGCATTTTTAGTAACGTGTATTTGTGTGATGACGTAGCGAGGCAAAATCTAACTTTTCGACTCAAACTGTATTTAGGAACATTGCTGAGATGCGGGATAGAAGAAACCATACTTCGACGGCCGTTTGGCTCTTTGGCCACCCGAAACTGATAGAGGACACGAGGTGTCAGTAAAGGTACGTTTCCATTACTACAAATTTTTGTCGGGCACATGTGCCCGACTTGTGCCGGCACAAATCCCCGAATGGAAACAATCTGGCACAAGTCGCGGCACATGTGCCGGCGACCGTTTTGTGCCAGCCGGCGGTGCGACAAAACATGTGCCGGCACAAGTTCCCACGGACAATGGAAACGGGCGGGCACATGTGCCCGCGACACGCGCATGCGCAGTTGCCCAAATCCACCACGTTGTCAGAGGACACACACAAACATAACCTCAAACTGTATTGTGCAGTCGCATTCAGTGTTCGTCTCTGAAAGTTTTGTTTTGATAAGATGGAGTGGTCGAAGTGTAAAGTGGATAAACTGGTTGAACTTTATGAGCAGGAGTCTGTTTTGTGGAACGTGACGAGTAGCTCTCACAAAAATTCAAACACCAGGATCGTGTAGGGAAACTCTCAATGAGACTCGCTAGCTTGAAAGAACTAAGCAAACAATTTTGCCAAGGTAAAGGTTGACTATGGAAAAAGTGAGCCAGCTCTTGACATACAAACACACCACCTCTTCTTACCTGAATGTAGCTTCTCAAAGCCAGAACAATGGCTTTGCATACTTTGAGGTACGAATCTTGATATGGCTGATATCGAAATTCTGTGGAGGTACATCAACGAGCTATAACTATCACCTGTCTCTAAAAAACGGAGAGTGGTAGCTAACATTTCCCCAGGGGGGATTGGTTGTCGGCAGTTACTAATTTTTACAATTTCTGGTGCTATTAGGTTTAACAAAAATTCAAAATCACTTGAAGTCATTTGCAAGAAATTTTCGTATCCAGTTTGCATGCGCAAACTCTCTCATTAGTGAGTTGAAGGCTCCTTCTGATTGTCTTTTTGCTAAAAAACTTCTAATCCACCACCTAGGTCGTTTTCGTCTTTTTTTCCTCAGCTCATTGTATGCACCAGCCATAATAAAAAAAGCAGAAGCTGCTATATCATCCATTATTAACACTTACACATATGTAAAAATCACTAAACGTAGAAAGACTCACTTAAAACTCAACATGTCTTCAATTCTTCACTGCAAAATAACAACTACTGCTGGGTCGTGGGACACGAGACTTGTGCCCGGGCACATGTGCCTGGAGAATGGAAACAGTATGAAAATCTACGCGCGACTTGTGCCGGCCACATGTGCCTGCGACTTGTCAGAATGGAAACCAAGCTTGAGGAAATACTGAATAGCCACCAGTTATCTCCATTTGTAAAAACATGGGTTTGTGATGAAAAGAAATCTAACTGTTCGATCCAGACTAAATTTCGGAAATGTCTGGTGTGGATTTTTTCCTGAATTACACTTTAGGATCGTCTTTTCCCACTTTGTATATCTAGAATCTCCTTTTCTGCCTTTCTTATTTCACGCATACAGCGGCAATACAATGTTCGATGCATTGAGAAATAATTTTAAAGCTTATATAGAAAATATTTAATTTTTGAAAAAACTCCAAGGTTATTATATTTTTAAAGACTAAAAATCAAAATAATAAAATCAAGGGGTCTTTCGCAAAAGTTAATCACCATTTTTTTTAAATTAAAATTTTTAAAAAAAGTTTTGAAACTAAACGTTTTCTAGGACGTTTAAATTTATATCTTTGTGAGATCACTTAGCGTCGCAGAAACCAAAATGGAAACCTTTTTCACACAGTCTGGCGCTAAATAAACGTGTCCATCCACAATTATAGTAGATAAGGAATATGGGTTATCTGGGTTTATTAAATTTATCGACATAAGATTCCTAACTGTCCTAATCATATTTCCATAGAAAAATTTGTAGTTACAAGGTTTTGTATCTTTAAGATTTATTCATTAGGTTCGGTTAGGTTAGGAGTATAGCCTACCCTTCCTTTACAAAAGACCGAAATCGAAAAGTAACAAATGATAATTAGGTATCAGTTAAATAGAAACATATTACCTCTGCCATAAGCGGTTTCTGAATTACGGTACACCCTGCGTTTACGCTTAATTTGCCTCATTCAAGTGGCCATTAATGGAATAATGACCAGTAGCAAGGCAGTACTACGATAATGGGGCGGGGCCGACTTGGACGCCTGCATAGATTTAGATAATAATCACCCTTACAGTAGGGGTGGATGCCCTCTGTCCAAGTCCCTGAACTTGTCGGCTTTCGACTCTCGCAACAAGATCGATACACTTATTTATGGACGGTAATATTTTTACAGACACACCCATTTTTTACGCCAACAAAAGCAAGAATATTACTGAGCGAAATCAGTACGGGTTTTGTGAAAATTATTGCTGAAAAGGTTACTTAGAGGTTACGTTGTGAACGGAATCCGTAAAGATTCAGAGGAAGTTGTGAATTTTATTTAAAATTTATCAAAGTTTCACAGTTGAGTTCCTGGATGAGACTCTCAAAGGCGCTGTAGATTAAACTATGAAATTGAAAATGCAATGTATGTTCATTAACACTAATATACAAAATTAGGTTGTTATTAGGGAAGGGGGAAAAGTTTTAGTTTGTTTTCAAGATAACTCAAACATTTGTACATTTATAGCATATCTCTATAAATATATATAGCATTTACATTTCCTCAGACACATGGCTCAAACATAATAAGGCTTTGAAAACTTTCTGTTATAGAACTCCTTATTACAATTGTATTATCCAATTCTTCTTAGCTCGTGAAGAAAATTATATCTGTCTCATTTAACTTTTCCTAAGTAGGAATAACAAGTAGTGACGAATTTACTGAATATTTTAAGGGGGTAAGTGGAATGACATAGGTGCAAGGCAGCTGAGAGGTATAGTGGGTTGACCCCTTGGTAGCCCCGAAATTCCTGTCTCCATTTTCAACTCACAAGTGACTCATACTTTGAAAATTCTAGTAATCTAGTGCCTATATCGCTTCGCTACCTATCCAACGGTCCTAGGTGTGATGCCTGGTAGCCCCAAAATTGTTGTGTGCATTTCCACCCCCCTAGTGACCCATATTTTGAAAATTTAAGTAATCTATTGCCTATATCGCTTCGCTACCTATCCAACGGTCCTAGGTTTGATGCCTGGTAGCCCCAAAATTGTTGTGTGCATTTCCACCCCCCTAGTGACCCATATTTTGAAAATTTAAGTAATTTATTGCCTATATCGCTTCGCTACCTATCCAACGGTCCTAGGTTTGATGCCTGGTAGCCCCAAAATTGTTGTGTGCATTTTCACCCCCCAAGTGACCCATATTTTGAAAATTTGAGTAATCTAGTGCCTATATCGCTTCGCTACCTATCCAACGGTCCTAGGTTCGATGCCTGGTAGTTCCAAAATTGTTGTGTGCATTTTCACCACCCCAAGTGACCCATATTTTGAAAATTTGAGTAATCTAGTGCCTATATCGCTTCGCTACCTATCCAACGTTCCTCGGTTCGATCCGTGGTAGCCCCAATATTGTTGTCTCCCTTTTCATCTCACAAGCGACTCATACTTTAAAAAGGTGAGTGATTTAGTGCCTATATCGCTTCGCTACCTATCAAACGGTCCTAGGTTCGATGCCTGGTAGCCCCAAAATTGTTGTGTGCATTTTCACCCCCCAAGTGACCCATATTTTGAAAATTTGAGTAAACTAGTACCTATATCGCTTTGCTACTTATCCAACGATCCTAGGTTCGATGCCGGGTAGCCCCAAAATTGTTGTGTGCATTTTCACCCCCCAAGTGACCCATATTTTGAAAATTTGAGTAATCTAGTGCCTATATCGCTTCGCTACCTATCCAACGGTCCTAGGTTCGATGCCTGGTAGCTCCAAAATTGTTGTCTCCCTTTTCATCTCACAAGCGACTCATACTTTAAAAAGGTGAGTGATTTAGTGCCTATATCGCTTCGCTACCTATCCAACGCTCCTAGGTTCGATGCCTGGTAGCCCAAAAATTGTTGTGTGCATTTTCACCCCCCAAGTGACCCATATTTTGAAAATTTGAGTAATCTAGTGCCTATATCGCTTCGCTACCTATCCAACGTTCCTCGGTTCGATGCCTGGTAGCCCCAAAATTGTTGTCTCCCTTTTCATCTCACAAGCGACTCATACTTTAAAAAGGTGAGTGATTTAGTGCCTATATCGCTTCGCAACCTATCCAACGGTCCTAGGTTCGATGCCTGGTAGTTCCAAAATTGTTGTCTCCCTTTTCATCTCACAAGCGACTCATACTTTAAAAAGGTGAGTGATTTAGTGCCTATATCGCTTCGCTACCTATCCAACGGTCCTAGGTTCGATGCCTGGTAGTTCCAAAATTGTTGTCTCCCTTTTCATCTCACAAGCGACTCATACTTTAAAAAGGTGAGTGATTTAGTGCCTATATCGCTTCGCTACCTATCCAACGGTCCTAGGTTCGATGCCTGGTAGTTCCAAAATTGTTGTCTCCCTTTTCATCTCACAAGCGACTCATACTTTAAAAAGGTGAGTGATTTAGTGCCTATATCGCTTTGCTACCTATCCAACGGTTCTAGGTTCGATGCCTGGTAGTTCCAAAATTGTTGTCTCCCTTTTCATCTCACAAGCGACTCATACTTTAAAAAGGTGAGTGATTTAGTGCCTATATCGCTTCGCTACCTATCCAACGGTCCTAGGTTCGATGCCTGGTAGTTCCAAAATATGTTTGTATCCATGTTCACCTGACAAGCCACTCAGCCCTTGAAAATGAGTACCTAGGGTCAAAATCCGGGTTTTAATTAGTAGTCTTTAGTTAGTGTGCAGCACATTGTGGGAAGCTCTACCCTATTTTACCTAAGCTAAGTATAAAAAGATTTGTTGATATACAGTGCATGAAATAATTATGTTTTAAAAAGAAAATGTTTGTTTTGGAGATTTATATTTATGCATTTATTTCAGTAAAATTAATATCGTTTTAAATTATACTGACAAGAAAAGAACGAAATATACTTTAATAATGAAATACTTTACTATTCGGCAAAGCCTCTTCCCTACAGACAAACGAAAACAGTTTTTGTCCTGTCTAATAACCGCTTGGCTACTAAAATCTATCTTCTGCTATAACACAACATACTGACTGCATGCTCTGGTAAATGTCAACGGTGAAATGTCACGGACTAATAAGACCTTGTCCTTGATAGTCTCTTGATTATACTCTCTGTTGGTGTTTTCTTGTTATGCTCCCTTGTAGGACGAGAAAGGGTATGTTGAATTAGGTAGAGCTAGGGGAAAACGTGACAGCCCTCTGGCACTAGGAGTAGGGAACATTTTGACATCTCGTGGGGAAGGTGGGTTAGGGTAAAGAGAAGTGTTTAGCCGCGGCATTAAAATCCTGAAGGAAATCCTTTCTGTGATACTTCGAGAGTATAATATAAGTACGTATAAATATGTTAGAGAAATGTGTGCTGTTTAGTCCGTCTTAGCAAGTGTAATTAGACTGCTTCCACTTAAAGTCTATATTAGGTAAGCAGTCCTACCCGCGCGAGTTATTACTCTTTTCTACTCCTAATACCAGAAGGCCATTAGTTTCAATCTTTAATCCTACCTAATTTTATCTCCCCTTTCTTTTTCCAAAGACTGTACCATATGGTTTTATGTCTCTACTTTTAACCTATTGTATTCACAGTGCTTTAGTAAACATCATTGGCTGTAGGCCTATTAGTCTAACTGGCAAGTTTCCTTAAAATTAAAATAAAATTCTGGAATACCCATTTCTCCTATCCTTACCGTAGAAAGGAATATCAAGGATATCTCCGCAGGATCCCGATGTAGGGCAGGTTTCTCCAAAATATTGACACATACCTCTGTAAGATTAAATAGAGGAGATAATTACTATCCAAAATAGAATTTAGAATATACCCCCTTTAAAAGGAATTTTGACAAGTAAGCTTCATCGGGCCGTGGTTATTTACAATTTATATAAATATAATAGATTTAAAATATTTACCTTTTGCGGGTAGTCTATATTATTAGGTTACCTCTGATGCTCGCTGGTTTCCTTGGGAAGCATTAGGACGATCGAAAGTCCAATCCGAAGTCCCCAGCTAAACCTTGAAGAAACCTTTTTGTTCGACTCTCGCTATAGGTCTACTACTCTTCTTAACTAGGATCTTTTAATTTAAAAAGGGACCGGAAATTTCATGTTTGTGGCAATCAGCTGTTTATAAAATTTTGCTGCTGAGCGCTGGTCTCCCGCGGCTACCATTGAAACTATTAACTAACTATCTTTCGCTTACTTTTATCGAGGTTTGGCGATTATATAAAGCAACGTTACAATATGACCATATATATTATGGGCTAGCTTCGTAAGACTTAGTTGTAGCGTAAGTAAGCCCTTAGGGTAGACGTTTTATATAAGTTTGATTTAGAGTGAGTCAACATCAGACCTGCTATCCTGCTCACATGATGCTTTGCTCTATCCCAGGAAAGGAGGTTTGTCGTAACACCTCAATCCTTTCCCTATTAATCAAACCGCTAATCCGTATCCCTTGCCTTATCCGGGACGATAATAGTCAAGCTGATTGACTAAAATTATGAACAAATCATACAGCTATTGTCAAGGTTTTAAGGGTTGCGGGTGAACTCTCGGCTGAGAGCAAGTTATATAAACAACGTTGCACACTGTGGTGCTGGGGGACGATGCCTCAGCCATTGACCGGGTCATGGCTCTCTTGCACCACTTAAACATATTTTTTGAAATATAATATTTAAAAATATAATACTATGTTTTTTTATTTATCTCTTTGTGTTTGTGTTTTGTATAGATGTTTATTCATCTAATTTTATTCTTTCGTTATAAATATATATCTATTGTTATATTTATTTATTTAATTATTTATTTGTATTTGTGTGTTGTGTACAAATGTTTATTTATTTAACTTTATTATATTTTATTTTCTTGCTATAGTGTTATAAATATTTATGTATTTATATATTTGTAAATTATTGTTGTCTTATTTATTGTTATCTGTATACTGTTATTTTGTTTATCATTGTTATCTTGTTATTTATTTTTGTTGTTCATGTTATAGACGATATTATTAATATATTTTTTATTAATAATTTTAGTTTATTATTTTTTAAATTAAATTTTTGTTTAAATAGTTAAAGTTTTTGGCGATGAAAACCAACATAGGCTTGTCGCCAAGAAAAAAAAACACTCAATGTCATAATTTTCCCCTATTTCTACTATCAGAGGATCATTAGGTTTGCCCCTTTTCTATGTAATTCCACCTACCTTTTGTATCCTTCTTCTACAAGGGAACCAAACAGCAAAACACTTATCATGACCCCGAGGATCATCAAAGACTAACGAAAGCAATAATGGTGAAACTAATTGTTTACCATAAAACATGAAACATCCAACACTTGAGGCTGCTTCGCAACCCCTATTACTCCGTGACATTTTACAGTTGACATTTACCAGAGTACACGGTCGGTCGGTTGTGTAATGGCGAGAATCGATATTAGAGCCGGTAGCGCGTATGTATTGTTTATGAAGAGCGAAATATATATTCACTGATAGAGTGATATGGGTCACAGACGGGTAGGTTTATAAATAACGATGAAATATCGGTGTGTGTTTACATTTCCACACTCAATCGAGCTTATCGTTTGGCGTCATTGATAATTTACAAGGGACAAAGTTTCAAAATAACTGAAATTACTATTTAGCTATTACGTATAATAATAGGTCATTTCCTACAATATTAGGTTATTACATATACGAGTAGAAATAGGTTATTATGTATAATAATACGTTATTAGAAATAATTATCGCTCGGGACTTCTCCCGTGCAAAGTTGTCATACTATATTTAATTTAATTATTTTGACAGTAGCTAATAATATATAACAACTTTAGAAAGTGAATTAAAAAATAGAATTACTTAATTGAAAGTGATGTCTTCAACAGAAATATATCTAGATCGCTTATTTAATTACTACTTCAAAAGCAACTATTTCACATTTTGTCACAATGTTATTTTGTACATTGTTATAGTAAGTTATAATTACTATTATAAACTTACAAACAATGAGGTTATTTAAATTTAAATCATAGCGACATGGGATTTTTCATTCACCTCTTTACTTATTATATATTAATATTTACGTGTTTTATAGTTCATTATATTCATTCTATTTTAGTTCACACTCTCCTTATAAGTATCTTGTTCAAACTTTCAATCGTTTTAAAATACTTTTTATTCATCTACTCAAGTTAAAATACATTTTCTTTACTTGTAGTGGATGGAAATTGAGGTTTATACAGTTTTTATCAAATATTAATTCATTAGTTAAATTTAAGTTAGTTTTATACGGGAGAAAAAACGTTTCACAAAAGGGGCAATGTATGCATTTCGTACCATTTGGTTTAAATAAAGGATAACATATGATTTCATAAAACAGCTGATTATATGTTATAGGTTATGTGGTAGAACAGCTGTTTTAGGGCGAAAGCTATGTTACTTTATTTATATTAATTGTAATTATTTAATAAAAAATAACTAAAATAAATTTTTCTTTGTTGACCTAACTAGAAATTTGCTTTACAAATGTTTGTTTACATTATTTGTTCATGTGTTGAATTTTATTTGACCTTGACCTTATGATCATATTCAACTCACTATTTAATTATTATAAACGATATTTTTAAAATCGTTTAAACTGAAGCTTTGAAATATAAATAAATAAATGTAATTAATAGTAAATAGAAACCACAGTCTAATTTCTAGAGTTAGTATTTAAAGGTAAAGTCAACATTTAGTGTGATTAAAATTAGATTATTACCATATTTAATCTTGTCTTGTGTGGAAAGGTTATTTTTCCATTAACAAAATCTTCAACTTTAGTGAGTAGTTTTAATAACTGATGATGCTTAGTTTCTATTGAAAGGCGTATGGGGAAATAAATTTTGTTTGAGTTGGTGTATATTATTCTTGTTATTTTTGTCGTATCTTCGTTGGCATTATTTTGACAACTATTCATGTTACGGTTTTTCTTAATATTTTCATTAGTGGTGTAAACATTATCTGTGGTATTGAATTCTGAATGAAAACAAATTTCACTAAAACTGTCGTGAAATGGGTTGATTTACTTCTGTCCTATTTAGTGTGCACAATATGCTTAAATTACGTAGCTTGCTTTTAAGTGGGTGGTTAAATTTGGAGAGGCTCTTCATTTGGTAATGTAAAGGTATTTTAAAAAGGGTTTTAGCAAAATTTCAATTTTAAGGTCTTTTTAAAAAAACTTTTGTCATACCGTAGCTGTAAGTATGAACTCATGTAAGCGGTCAGCTGTTCCAAATTGGGGAAATAGACATTGAATAAAACAGCTATACATACGCAAGCGGATTGGCTGTTACGTAAAATATAGAGGTTAGGTAAATATATACCATTCTGTAAATAAAGTAACCTGTTCGTTTGAATGTTCATGCTGGACTTATAGCTCATGGCATAGTTCCTATTGTGGGTGATAGAGACAGAGAGATGGATAGAGATTGATAGAGACAGATAGACGGATAGAGATAAAGAGATTGATAAGGACAGATAGATAGATAAAGATAAAGAGATTGATAGGGACAGATAGATAGGTAGAGAGAAAGATAAAGATATTAATAGAGACAGATAGATAGGTAGAGAGAAAGATAAAGATATTGATAGAGACAGATAGATAGGTAGAGAGAAATATAAAGAGATTGATAGAGACAGATAGATAGGTAGAGAGAAAGATAAAGAGATTGATAGAGACAGATAGATAGGTAGAGAGAAATATAAAGAGATTGATAGAGACAGATAGATAGGTAGAGAGAAATATAAAGAGATTGATAGAGACAGATAGATAGGTAGAGAGAAATATAAAGAGATTGATAGAGACAGATAGATAGGTAGAGAGAAAGATAAAGATATTGATAGAGGCAGATAGATAGGTAGAGAGAAATATAAAGAGATTGATAGAGACAGATAGATAGGTAGAGAAAAAGATAAAGAGATTGATAGAGACAGATAGATAGGTAGAGAGAAATATAAAGATATTGATAGAGACAGATAGATAGGTAGAGAGAAAGATAAAGAGATTGATAGAGACAGATAGATAGATAGGTAGAGAGAAAGATAAAGAGATTGATAGAGACAGATAGATAGATAGGTAGAGAGAAAGATAAAGAGATTGATAGAGACAGACAGATAGGTAGAGAGAAAGATAAAGATATTGATAGAGACAGATAGATAGATAGGTAGAGAGAAAGATAAAGAGATTGATAGAGACAGATAGATAGATAGGTAGAGAGAAAGATAAAGATATTGATAGAGACAGATAGATAGGTAGAGAGAAAGATAAAGAGATTGATAGAGACAGATAGATAGATAGGTAGAGAGAAAGATAAAGATATTGATAGAGACAGATAGATAGGTAGAGAGAAAGATAAAGAGATTGATAGAGACAGATAGATAGATAGGTAGAGAGAAAGATAAAGAGATTGATAGAGACAAATAGATAGGTAGAGAGAAAGATAAAGAGATTGATAGAGACAGATAGATAGGTAGAGAGAAAGATAAAGATATTGATAGAGACAGATAGATAGGTAGAGAGAAAGATAAAGAGATTGATAGGGACAGATAGATGGATAGAGATGAATAGATTGATAGAGACAGATAGATAGATAAAGATATTGATAGAGACAGATAGATAGGTAGAGAGAAATATAAAGAGATTGATAGAGACAGATAGATAGGTAGAGAGAAAGATAAAGAGATTGATAGAGACAGATAGATAGATAGGTAGAGAGAAAGATAAAGAGATTTGTAGAGACAGATAGATAGGTAGAGAGAAAGATAAAGAGATTGATAGGGACAGATAGATGGATAGAGATGAATAGATTGATAGGGACAGATAGATAGATAAAGATATTGATAGAGACAGATAGATAGATAGGTAGAAAGAAAGATAAAGAGATTGATAGAGACAGATAGATAGGTAGAGAGAAAGATAAAGAGATTGATAGAGACAGATAGATGGATAGAGATAAAGAGATTGATAGGGACAGACAGATAGATAGATAAAGATAAAGAGATTGATAGGGACAGATGGATGGATAGAGATGAAGAGATTGATAGGGACAGATAAATAGATAGATATAAAGAGATTGATAGGGACAGATAGATAGATAAAGATAAAGAGATTGATAGGGATAGATAGATAGATAGAGATGAAGAGATTGATAGGGACAGATAGATAGATAGGTAGAAAGAAAGATAAAGATATTGATAGAGACAGATAGATAGGTAGAGAGAAAGATAAAGAGATTGATAGAGACAGATAGATAGATAGGTAGAGAGACGGATAAAGATATTGATAGAGACAGATTGATAGGTAGAGAGAAAGATAAAGAGATTGATAGAGACAATTAGATAGATAGGTAGAGAGAAAGATAAAGAGATTGATAGAGACAGATAGATAGATAGGTAGAGAGAAAGATAAAGAGATTGGTAGAGACAGATAGATAGGTAGAGAGAAAGATAAAGAGATTGAAAGAGACAGATAGATAGATAGGTAGAGAGAAAGATAAAGAGATTGATAGAGACAGATAGATAGATAGGTAGAGAGAAAGATAAAGAGATTGATAGACAGATAGATAGGTAGAGAGAAAGATAAAGAGATTGATAGAGACAGATAGATAGGTAGAGAGAACGATAAAGATATTGATAGAGACAGATAGATAGGTAGAGAGAAAGATAAAGAGATTGATAGGGACAGATAGATAGATAAAGATATTGATAGAGACAGATAGATAGGTAGAGAGAAATATAAAGAGATTGATAGAGACAGATAGATAGGTAGAGAGAAAGATAAAGAGATTGATAGAGACAGATAGATAGACAGGCAGAGATTAAGATAAAGAGATTGATAGAGACAGATAGATAGGTAGAGAGAAATATAAAGAGATTGATAGAGACAGATAGATAGGTAGAGAGAAAGATAAAGATATTGATAGAGACAGATAGATAGGTAGAGAGAAAGATAAAGATGTTGATAGAGACAGATAGATGGGTAGAGAGAAAGATAAAGAGATTGATAGGGACAGATAGATGGATAGAGATGAATAGATTGATAGGGACAGATTGATAGATAAAGATATTGATAGAGACAGATAGATAGATAGGTAGAGAGAAAGATAAAGAGATTGATAGAGACAGATAGATAGGTAGAGAGAAAGATAAAGAGATTGATAGAGACAGATAGATAGACAGGCAGAGAGAAAGATAAAGAGATTGATAGAGACAGATAGATAGGTAGAGAGAAATATAAAGAGATTGATAGAGACAGATAGATAGGTAGAGAGAAAGATAAAGATGTTGATAGAGACAGATAGATGGGTAGAGAGAAAGATAAAGAGATTGATAGGGACAGATAGATGGATAGAGATGAATAGATTGATAGGGACAGATTGATAGATAAAGATATTGATAGAGACAGATAGATAGATAGGTAGAGAGAAAGATAAAGAGATTGATAGAGACAGATAGATAGGTAGAGAGAAAGATAAAGAGATTGATACAGACAGATAGATGGATAGAGATAAAGAGATTGATAGGGACAGATAGATAGATAAAGATAAAGAGATTGATAGGGACAGATAGATGGATAGAGACGAAGAGATTGATAGGGACAGATAAATAGATAAATATAAAGAGATTGATAGAGACAGATAGATAGATATATAGAGATAAAGAGATTGATAGAGACAGATAGATAAATATATAGAGATAAAGAGATTGATAGAGGCAGATAGATAGGTAGAGAGAAAGATAAAGAGATTGATAGAGACAGACAGATCGATATATAGAGATAAAGAGATTGATAGAGACAGATATATAGAGATAAAGAGATTGATAGAGGCAGATAGATAGGTAGAGAGAAAGATAAAGAGATTGATAGAGTTAGACAGATAGATATATAGAGATAAAGAGATTGATAGAGGCAGATAGATAGGTAGAGAGAAAGATAAAGAGATTGATAGAGACAGATAGATAGATAGATACAGATAAAGAGATTGATAGAGGCAGATAGATAGGTAGAGAGAAAGATAAAGAGATTGATAGAGACAGATAGATAGGTATATAGAGATAAAGAGATTGATAGAGGCAGATAGATAGACAGAGAGAAAGATAAAGAGATTGATAGAGACAGACAGATAGATATATAGAGATAAAGAGATTGATAGAGGCAGATAGATAGGTAGAGAGAAAGATAAAGAGATTGATAGAGACAGATAGATAGGTAGAGAGAAAGATAAAGATATTGATAGAGACAGATAGATAGATATATACAGATAAAGAGATTGATAGAGACAGATAGATAGATATATAGAGATAAAGAGATTGATAGAGGCAGATAGATAGGTAGAGAGAAAGATAAAGAGATTGATAGAGACAGACAGATAGATATATAGAGATAAAGAGATTGATAGAGGCAGATAGATAGGTAGAGAGAAAGATAAAGAGATTGATAGAGACAGATAGATAGATATATAGAGATAAAGAGATTGATAGAGGCAGATAGATAGATAAAGATATTGATAGAGACAGATAGATAGGTAGAGAGAAATATAAAGAGATTGATAGAGACAGATAGATAGGTAGAGAGAAAGATAAAGAGATTGATAGAGACAGATAGATAGATAGGTAGAGAGAAAGATAAAGAGATTTGTAGAGACAGATAGATAGGTAGAGAGAAAGATAAAGAGATTGATAGGGACAGATAGATGGATAGAGATGAATAGATTGATAGGGACAGATAGATAGATAAAGATATTGATAGAGACAGATAGATAGATAGGTAGAGAGAAAGATAAAGAGATTGATAGAGACAGATAGATAGGTAGAGAGAAAGATAAAGAGATTGATAGAGACAGATAGATGGATAGAGATAAAGAGATTGATAGGGACAGACAGATAGATAGATAAAGATAAAGAGATTGATAGGGACAGATGGATGGATAGAGATGAAGAGATTGATAGGGACAGATAAATAGATAGATATAAAGAGATTGATAGGGACAGATAGATAGATAAAGATAAAGAGATTGATAGGGATAGATAGATAGATAGAGATGAAGAGATTGATAGGGACAGATAGATAGATAGGTAGAAAGAAAGATAAAGATATTGATAGAGACAGATAGATAGGTAGAGAGAAAGATAAAGAGATTGATAGAGACAGATAGATAGATAGGTAGAGAGACGGATAAAGATATTGATAGAGACAGATTGATAGGTAGAGAGAAAGATAAAGAGATTGATAGAGACAATTAGATAGATAGGTAGAGAGAAAGATAAAGAGATTGATAGAGACAGATAGATAGATAGGTAGAGAGAAAGATAAAGAGATTGATAGAGACAGATAGATAGGTAGAGAGAAAGATAAAGAGATTGAAAGAGACAGATAGATAGATAGGTAGAGAGAAAGATAAAGAGATTGATAGAGACAGATAGATAGATAGGTAGAGAGAAAGATAAAGAGATTGATAGACAGATAGATAGGTAGAGAGAAAGATAAAGAGATTGATAGAGACAGATAGATAGGTAGAGAGAAAGATAAAGATATTGATAGAGACAGATAGATAGGTAGAGAGAAAGATAAAGAGATTGATAGGGACAGATAGATAGATAAAGATATTGATAGAGACAGATAGATAGGTAGAGAGAAATATAAAGAGATTGATAGAGACAGATAGATAGGTAGAGAGAAAGATAAAGAGATTGATAGAGACAGATAGATAGACAGGCAGAGATTAAGATAAAGAGATTGATAGAGACAGATAGATAGGTAGAGAGAAATATAAAGAGATTGATAGAGACAGATAGATAGGTAGAGAGAAAGATAAAGATATTGATAGAGACAGATAGATAGGTAGAGAGAAAGATAAAGATGTTGATAGAGACAGATAGATGGGTAGAGAGAAAGATAAAGAGATTGATAGGGACAGATAGATGGATAGAGATGAATAGATTGATAGGGACAGATTGATAGATAAAGATATTGATAGAGACAGATAGATAGATAGGTAGAGAGAAAGATAAAGAGATTGATAGAGACAGATAGATAGGTAGAGAGAAAGATAAAGAGATTGATAGAGACAGATAGATAGACAGGCAGAGAGAAAGATAAAGAGATTGATAGAGACAGATAGATAGGTAGAGAGAAATATAAAGAGATTGATAGAGACAGATAGATAGGTAGAGAGAAAGATAAAGATATTGATAGAGACAGATAGATAGGTAGAGAGAAAGATAAAGAGATTGATAGGGACAGATAGATAGATAAAGATATTGATAGAGACAGATAGATAGGTAGAGAGAAATATAAAGAGATTGATAGAGACAGATAGATAGGTAGAGAGAAAGATAAAGAGATTGATAGAGACAGATAGATAGACAGGCAGAGATTAAGATAAAGAGATTGATAGAGACAGATAGATAGGTAGAGAGAAATATAAAGAGATTGATAGAGACAGATAGATAGGTAGAGAGAAAGATAAAGATATTGATAGAGACAGATAGATAGGTAGAGAGAAAGATAAAGATGTTGATAGAGACAGATAGATGGGTAGAGAGAAAGATAAAGAGATTGATAGGGACAGATAGATGGATAGAGATGAATAGATTGATAGGGACAGATTGATAGATAAAGATATTGATAGAGACAGATAGATAGATAGGTAGAGAGAAAGATAAAGAGATTGATAGAGACAGATAGATAGGTAGAGAGAAAGATAAAGAGATTGATAGAGACAGATAGATAGACAGGCAGAGAGAAAGATAAAGAGATTGATAGAGACAGATAGATAGGTAGAGAGAAATATAAAGAGATTGATAGAGACAGATAGATAGGTAGAGAGAAAGATAAAGATGTTGATAGAGACAGATAGATGGGTAGAGAGAAAGATAAAGAGATTGATAGGGACAGATAGATGGATAGAGATGAATAGATTGATAGGGACAGATTGATAGATAAAGATATTGATAGAGACAGATAGATAGATAGGTAGAGAGAAAGATAAAGAGATTGATAGAGACAGATAGATAGGTAGAGAGAAAGATAAAGAGATTGATACAGACAGATAGATGGATAGAGATAAAGAGATTGATAGGGACAGATAGATAGATAAAGATAAAGAGATTGATAGGGACAGATAGATGGATAGAGACGAAGAGATTGATAGGGACAGATAAATAGATAAATATAAAGAGATTGATAGAGACAGATAGATAGATATATAGAGATAAAGAGATTGATAGAGACAGATAGATAGATATATAGAGATAAAGAGATTGATAGAGGCAGATAGATAGGTAGAGAGAAAGATAAAGAGATTGATAGAGACAGACAGATCGATATATAGAGATAAAGAGATTGATAGAGACAGATATATAGAGATAAAGAGATTGATAGAGGCAGATAGATAGGTAGAGAGAAAGATAAAGAGATTGATAGAGTTAGACAGATAGATATATAGAGATAAAGAGATTGATAGAGGCAGATAGATAGGTAGAGAGAAAGATAAAGAGATTGATAGAGACAGATAGATAGATAGATACAGATAAAGAGATTGATAGAGGCAGATAGATAGGTAGAGAGAAAGATAAAGAGATTGATAGAGACAGATAGATAGGTATATAGAGATAAAGAGATTGATAGAGGCAGATAGATAGACAGAGAGAAAGATAAAGAGATTGATAGAGACAGACAGATAGATATATAGAGATAAAGAGATTGATAGAGGCAGATAGATAGGTAGAGAGAAAGATAAAGAGATTGATAGAGACAGATAGATAGGTAGAGAGAAAGATAAAGATATTGATAGAGACAGATAGATAGATATATACAGATAAAGAGATTGATAGAGACAGATAGATAGATATATAGAGATAAAGAGATTGATAGAGGCAGATAGATAGGTAGAGAGAAAGATAAAGAGATTGATAGAGACAGACAGATAGATATATAGAGATAAAGAGATTGATAGAGGCAGATAGATAGGTAGAGAGAAAGATAAAGAGATTGATAGAGACAGATAGATAGATATATAGAGATAAAGAGATTGATAGAGGCAGATAGATAGGTAGAGAGAAAGATAAAGAGATTGATAGAGACAGACAGATAGATATATAGAGACAAAGAGATTGATAGAGGCAGATAGATAGGTAGAGAGAAAGATAAAGAGATTGATAGAGACAGATAGATAGATATATAGAGATAAAGAGATTGATAGAGACAGATAGAGAGATATATACAGATATAGAGATTGATAGAGGCAGATAGATAGGTAGAGAGAAAGATAAAGAGATTGATAGAGGCAGACAGATAGATATATAGAGATAAAGAGATTGATAGAGGCAGATAGATAGGTAGAGAGAAAGATAAAGAGATTGATAGAGACAGATAGATAGATATATACAGATAAAGAGTTTGATAGAGGCAGATAGATAGGTAGAGAGAAAGATAAAGAGATTGATAGAGACAGATAGATAGATATATACAGATAATG
This sequence comes from Prosapia bicincta, assembly GCA_036971475.1. NCBI lineage: Eukaryota > Metazoa > Arthropoda > Insecta > Hemiptera > Cercopidae > Prosapia > Prosapia bicincta. Next base: position 377,775,492 of record JBAIZL010000002.1, on the reverse strand, counting down.
AGATTGATAGAGGCAGATAGATAGATATATAGAGATAAAGAGATTGATAGAGGCAGATAGATAGGTAGAGAGAAAGATAAAGAGATTGATAGAGACAGATAGATAGATATATATATATATATATATATATAGATAAAGAGATTGATAGAGGCAGATAGATAAATTCAGATAAACATATTGATAGAGACAGATAGATAGATAGAGACAGATAGATATGTAAAGAGAAAGAAAGAGATTGATAGGGAAACATAGATTTGTCTTGTCTTACCTGTCCTGTTGGAGTAGGCGAGAGTCTTGAAGTTCCCAGGATGCCTCCGTCCGCCACGACGCCGCTGCCTCGGTCTCGAGCGTCTCGACGCTCTGCACAAACACAACAAAACTGTATAAATAGAGCTCTGCAGCGCTGCTGTTCACACTTATTCTTAGACATGTTTCCGGCAGTTTCGTTTGCTTGCGTCCGTCCCCTTCTTGACGTAACCCGAATGCTTTACGCACCTTGAGTTTTACCCTCCTCTGTTCCGCGACCGTTTCTATTAATATGATGTCTGGCACTCATATTCTCCTTACCTACCTTAATTCATCGCTATATTAATAACAAACAAAGAATTTACCGAGTTTTGTACGTGCCTTAAGCTGATTCGTTAATATTATCGTATGAAAAGGATTGGAAAAATTATTATGTGTGGAAAATTTGATTATTTAGGAAATCTTCGAAAGGTTTGGGGAATACCTGGTGGTCGTTAAATATCTACCTTATCATAACGAGATTTCTACCCATTGCCCTACGTGTCCGTGTGCCAATAAAAGTTAATGAAACCCCGTACTCTTCTTCTATCAAGGGCATTGATTTCCCGATCATGGTAGAAAGGTGCAACATTTTTTTTTCAGGCGAAAAAACATAAGTGGTTATCACCGCCTACACGGACTATTATAGTCTATAACTAAATGTTTATTCCTATTAGCTACTGCCTAAATTACTGCTGCAAACTGAAGGCTTTACACTGAAACTAGATGGTTAAAACTAAAAAAGTGTAAAAATTAACTATAAATATTTAATTTTTATTTAAAAATAAATAAGTTCAGCTAATTAAAATTAAAAACTAAATGCTTAAGCTAGTTAAACCTAAAGAATTAACCTAAAGCATAAATAGTCAAATTAAAATGAAAGAATAATATTATACTAACTTAAACTCACTCAAACTGATACAAATGTATTATTAAATATATTAAGGCGGCCTAAGAAGGAGATGACACGGTAGTTGGCCGTGATATCGTCTTTTTAAATAACCTTTAAACTCCCTCAAAGATCTTGACATATATATAAATCGGTCAACTCATTCCACTCAAGTGGAATATGTTTGACTGTAATGGTACCTCCAAAAAACTAACTTAGTGGCGGCTTCTCATGTCGGATCAACCACTTTTGCTTTAACAAAGAGTGGCCGATGCGAAGAGTAACCACCACTTCCTCTCTATGATTCGAATGTACTGAATACCTCCATGGACTTCTTGATTTCCCTCAGTTTTTAAATTCACAGTTTGCCATTTTTCATTCAAGGCAAGTAAATTTTCAGATTTAACTTTGCATACGAAGTCACATCCTTCCAAGCGGCAAAGTCGCTTCATGAAGTTTACCAACTCCCTATCGATTCCTAAATTAGTCGTATGGAAACTTTAAAAAACTGAACCTCTTTTGTTATTATCACATTTATAAATTTTACTTGAAATATTATTAATATAATTTTACCAAAGTTTAAAATTAATATTTAGCTTTAATCTACAAAATTATAATAATATGAAACTAAATTTATATTCATAGGTATCATATTTCTTATTATACAGGAAGTAGTATAAATTAAGAGTTCTATTGATAAATATGATACTTTAACGCCCAATACAGGAAGCAGTATAACGTGAGAATTATTTGATAAATATGATACTTTAACGCACAACACAGGCAGTAGTATAACTAAATAGTTATATTGATAAACATGATACTTTAACGCCGAACACAGGAAGTAGTATAACTTAAGAGGTATATTGATAAATATGATACTTTACACGTAACACAGGAAGTAGTATAATTTGAGAGTTATATTGATAAATATGATACTTTAACGCACAACACAGGAAGTAGTATAACTTAAGAGTTATATTGATAAATATGATACTTTAACGCACAACACAGGAAGTAGTATAACTTAAGAGTTATATTGATAAATATGATACTTTAACGCCGAACACAGGAAGTAGTATAACTTAAGAGTTATATTGATAAATATGATACTTTAACGCCGAACACAGGAAGTAGTATAACTTAAGAGGTATATTGATAAATATGATACTTTACACGTAACACAGGAAGTAGTATAATTTGAGAGTTATATAGATAAATATGATACTTTAACGCACAACACAGGAAGTAGTATAACTTAAGAGTTATATTGATAAATATGATACTTTAACGCACAACACAGGAAGTAGTATAACTTAAGAGTTATATTGATAAATATGATACTTTAACGCACAACACAGGAAGTAGTATAACTTAAGAGTTATATTGATAAATACGATACTTTAACGCACAACACAGGAAGTAGTATAACTTAAGAGTTATATTGATAAATATGTTACTTTAACACACAACACAGGAAGTAGTATAACTTAAGGAGTTATATTGATAAATATGTTACTTTAATGCACAACACAGCAAATAGTGTAAAAGACCTATATTCATAAGTATGATACTTTAACACACAACACAGGAAGTAGTATAACTTAAGAGTTATATTGATAAATATGATACTTTAATGCACAACACAGCAAATAGTGTAAAAGACCTATATTCATAAGTATGATACTTTAACACACAAGACAGGAAGAAGTATAACTTGAGAGTTATATTGATAAATATGATAATTTAACGCACACCACAGGAAGTAGTATAACTTAAGAGTTATATTGATAAATATGATACTTTAATGCACAACACAGCAAATAGTGTAAAAGACCTATATTCATAAGTATGATACTTTAACACACAACACAGGAAGTAGTATAACTTGAGAGTTATATTGATAAATATGATAATTTAACGCACAACATAGGAAGTAGTATAACTTAAGAGATATATTGATAAATATGATACTTTAATGCACAGCACAGCAAATAGTGTAAAAGACCTATATTCATAAGTATGATACTTTAACACACAACACAGGAAGTAGTATAACTTGAGAGTTATATTGATAAATATGATAATTTAACGCACAACATAGGAAGTAGTATAACTTAAGAGTTATATTGATAAATATGATACTTTAATGCACAACACAGGAAGTAGTATAACTTAAGAGTTATATTGATAAATATGATACTTTAACGCACAACACAGGAAGTAGTATAACTTGAGAGTTATATTGATAAATATGATACTTTAACGCACAACACAGGAAGTAGTATAACTTGAGAGTGATATTGATAAATATGATACTTTAATGCACAACACTGCAAATAGTGTAAAAGACCTATATTCATAAGTATGATACTTTAACCCACAACACAATAAGTAGTATAACTTGAGAGTTATATTGATAAATATGATACTTTAACGCACAACACAGGAAGTAGTATAACTTAAGAGTTATATTGATAAATATGATATTTTAACGCACAACACAGGAAGTAGTATAACTTAAGAGTTATATTGATAAATATGATACTTTAATGCACAACACAGCAAATAGTGTAAAAGACCTATATTCATAAGTATGATACTTTAACACACAATACAGGAAGTAGTATAACTTTTGAGTTATATTGATAAATATGATAATTTAACGCACAACACAGGAAGTAGTATAACTTAAGAGTTATATTGATAAATATGATACTTTAATGCACAAAACAGCAAATAGTGTAAAAGACCTATATTCATAAGTATGATACTTTAACACACAACACAGGAAGTAGTATAACTTGAGAGTTATATTGATAAATATGATAATTTAACGCACAACACAGGAAGTAGTATAACTGAAGAGTTATATTGATAAATATGATACTTTAACGCACAACACAGGAAGTAGTATAACTTGAGAGTTATATTGATAAATATGATACTTTAACGCACAACACAGGAAGTAGTATAACTTGTGAGTGATATTGATAAATATGATACTTTAATGCACAACACTGCAAATAGTGTAAAAGACCTATATTCATAAGTATGATACTTTAACCCACAACACAATAAGTAGTATAACTTGAGAGTTATATTGATAAATATGATAATTTAACGCACAACACAGGAAGTAGTATAACTTAAGAGTTATATTGATAAATATGATACTTTAACGCACAACACAGGAAGTAGTATAACTTGAGAGTTATATTGATAAATATGATACTTTAACGCACAACACAGGAAGTAGTATAACTTGAGAGTTATATTGATAAATATGATACTCTAATGCACAACACAGCAAATAGTGTAAAAGATCTATATTCATAAGTATGATACTTTAACACACAACACAGGAAGTAGTATAACTTTTGAGTTATATTGATAAATATGATAATTTAACGCACAACACAGGAAGTAGTATAACTTAAGAGTTATATTGATAAATATGATACTTTAATGCACAATACATCAAGTAACACAACCTACAAGCTATAAAAACAGCTATTATATAGAACAATACGTCTCACTTAGTTTAATTAAATATACCATATCTCTGAATACGTAAGAAATTGCATTCGAAAATGATTTAAACATAACCTTCAATTAACCCTTAAGTGAAAACGAAAACAAGACATGTTTGGCATTCAATACTTGTTACCAAGATTTCGGAAATAATCTAGTAGGATGTACTCTCTATCGGGGTATTAGATATACCCGTTACACCCTGTGTACCTAGCAGTATAGGCGGTATAAGGGCGAACTAAGAAAATACGAGATCTCCTGACGCTGGGAATAGAGTGAAAATAATAACAGCGTGGATAGAGTGGTTTAATATATGGCTTCCGGCTACTCTGATATCAATGCAAGTTTTAATGTAATATCAATAAACTATATCCATGTTGAAACCCCAATAAAACTTTAAATTGTATCTGCGAATGTTGAAATAAGGCTGTGTAAATATGACGTCATTAATATTGTGTTTGACTGGAATATTGCGAGAGGCGCCAAACCCCACCCCCGTGGGACGGAAGCTCTTTGCTATTCTAAGAATCAATAAGACATGTAAATCATAATTCATTTTGACATTTTTGTTTTTTACGTTTGCAAACATATTGTTTATATTACCACGTAACACTGATTTGATTAATAACAAGTAATAGAAACAAAAAACTTTTGAAATCAATTCCTACCTAGGTCAACAAAGTAAAATTTTATTTTAGTTATTTTTTATTAAGTCATTACAAATTATATAAATAAAGTAACATAACCTATACGTTAAAACAGCTGTTCTACCACATAACCTATAACATAAAATCAGCTGTTTTATGAAATCAAATGTTACCACTTATTTTAAGCCAAATGGATCGAGGTAACTATATTGGATACTTTGCCTCTTTTGTGAAAGGTTTTTCTCCCATATAAAACTAAAATTAATTAATTAAATTTAATAAATGGAAAAATATTTGAAAAAACTGTATTAACAATAATTTTTATCTACTACAAGTTATAAAAAAAATCTATTTCAACTTTAGTGGATGAATAAAAACTATTTTATTAGGGATTGAAAACTTGTACAAGATATATATATATATATATATATATGAGTGTGAACTAATATAAGGCATTGAAAACAAAAACACATTCTAACTTTGTCTATAAATAAGATCTATGAGAGTAACTATATTTTACCACAGTTGTGCGTAGAGGCTGTATGAGTAGTAAGGTTAAAGATAGGAAGCATTTACGAAAACAAAGTCTTTTAATAAAAAGCAGTTGAGAGTTGTGTATGTATGCGTGCCTTAAGGTTACGTGTAGTAACATTTGCCCAAGTGCAATGGGGAAAGGAAGGACACTATTCCGATCTGTTCTGGAATATAAGATAGAATCATGGCCCGTGTGGTTAGTGATACAGGGTCAGTGAGATATTCTATTAGGGTAACCGCTTTTAGTAGCACGGAATGGGGGTAGGTCTTAATGAAAAAATATGAACATCTTCTG
>JBAIZL010000002.1:377696808-377759308 GCA_036971475.1 Prosapia bicincta | reverse complement strand
TACTCTACGGTATACTCTACGGTACAATCTACAGTATACTGTACGGTACACTCTACGGTATACTCTACGGTACACTCTACGGTATACACTACGGTATACTCTACGGTACACTCTACGGACACTCTTCGGGATACTATACGGTATACTCTACGGTACACTCTACGGTATACTCTAGGGTATACTCTACGGTTCACTCTACGGTACACTCTACGGTACAGTCTACGGTACACTCTACGGTATACTCTACGGTACACTCTACGGTATACTGTACGGTACACTCTACGGTATACTCTACGGTATACTCTACGGTATACTCTGCGGTACACTCTACGGTATACTCTTCGGGATACTATACGGTATACTCTACGGTACACTCTACGGTTTACTCTAAGGTACACTCTACGGTATACTCTACGGTACACTCTACGGTATACTCTACGGTACACTCTACGGTACACTCTTTGGTATACTCTACGGTACACTCTACGGTACACTCTACGGTATACTCTACGGTACACTCTACGGTATACTCTTCGGGATACTATACGGTATACTCTACGGTATACTCTACGGTACACTCTACGGTACACTCTACGGTATATTCTACGGTATACTCTACGGTACAATCTACGGTATACTGTACGGTATACTCTACGGTATACTCTACGGTACACTCTACGGTACACTCTACGGTATACTCTACGGTACACTTTACGGTATACTCTACGGTATACCCTACGGTACAATCTACGGTATACTGTACGGTATACTCTACGGTATACTCTACGGTACACTCTACGGTACACTCTACGGTATACTCTACGGTACACTCTACGGTATACTCTTCGGGATACTATACGGTACACTCTACGGTATACTCTACGGTACACTCTACGGTACACTCTACGGTATACTCTACGGTACACTCTACGGTATACTCTACGGTATACTCTACGGTTCACTCTACGGTACACTCTACGTTACAGTCTACGGTACACTCTACGGTATACTCTACGGTACACTCTACGGTATACACTACGGTACACTCTACGGTATACTCTACGGTACACTCTACGGTTTACTCTACGGTACACTCTACGGTATACTCTACGGTACACTCTACGGTATACTCTTCGGGATACTATACGGTATACTCTACGGTACACTCTACGGTTTACTCTACGGTATACTCTACGGTATACTCTACGGTACACTCTTTGGTATACTCTATGGTACACTCTACGGTACACTCTACGGTATACTCTACGGTACACTCTACGGTATACTCTACGGTACACTCTACGGTATACTCTACGGTATACTCTACGGTATACTCTACGGTAAACTCTACGGTATACTCTACGGTATACTCTACGGTTCACTCTACGGTATACTCTACGGTATACTCTATGGTTCAGAGGCGTGGGGTGTTACCAAAGCTAATAGTAACAAATTAATGTCGATGGATGACGATGGAGATGGACTACCTATGATTCAGCTGCGGTAAATCGAGGCTTGGATGTAATGAATAAATTTGTAACGTAATGGAAATGTATAAAGGTATCAGGGAGGAGGTAGAAAGAAAGTACTTGCCTTGGTTTGAACATGTATAGAGGATGGCAGAAGACAGGTGATTCAAAAAAACTAGAGTGGATTCACCTTGAGAAAAGAGAGGACGGCCACGAAGTAGTTGGCGTGGTTGCATCGATGAAGCAATGACTGCAAGGAACCTAGAAGAGCCGTTAACGAATGACAAAAATTGGAAACTGGGGACGGAGAGTCGGCGACAGCTGTGATAGATCCGTTATATATATATATATATATATATATATATATATATATATATATATATATATATGTATGTATGTATGGATATATATATGTATATATATATATATATATATATATATATATATATATATATATATATATATATATATATATATATATATATATATATAGGCCTATATATATTTACTGTATACATGTTTGTATATATATAAGGTATATATAGGTTTTCAGGATTGGAATGAGCCTCAGTCCGACGTTGTCAGTTTGTCGTAGAAAGGTAAAGAAGAAAGCTAGTGAAGATAAAGTGAAACATGACAATATTACCAACAATCGTAGTCATGTAAACTCTCACAGTCCGTGACTAGGTGAACACGTTGAGCCGCTCCTAAGTTTCTTTGCGCTTGATCGTTCAAGTATGTTTCTAGCTTTAACTCTACTGTAATAAACCAAAATCCCCTGTTACATGATAATACCACATTATCGAGCTCTATAAGAATTTTACCTAAACATGTCTTTGACAAAAGAATTGAAAATTTTATTAACAATCTCAAGTAGCCTGTTTAAGCACTGAGTTCCTTAAGGGCTGCATTTCTCTAAGTGTTCGTTTCCTTTTGGTTTTGCTTATTTCCATAACTTTCAATAAAAACTATATTGTGATATCAGATTTTTTAAAACCTCCTGTATTAAGCTTGTAATACGATTATAAGCTTCTTTACTGCTTCATTAATTTCAGTGTTGTTACACCTGGATTTTTCTCAAAGTCTTCAGCAAATTTATCTCAAAATATGTACCACAATGCTTTGAGATTTTCTAGAGAATAAAAAATGTGAATTGGTGTTAATAGGTTTCTATTCGGTTACTCATTCTTGATTAGCAATTGCTTCATTTTCCAATCCATCGAAAATATTTGACCCTAAACCGCAAAAATATTTTGGATATGCCAGTTGTTTTCTTCTTTCTGCTGTGTTGCAGCGCTATTGTGATGAACGTTTGCTTCCAAAGGTACAAATATCTGATAAAGTTTCTTGCACTTGATCAATATTTTAATTTCAAAATTGACCAATTTGACAAATATCCAAGCGTTGAACTGGGTAACTTGTTTCAGTAGAACGGCTTCGGGAAAAGTTCACATTGTCATAGATTAAAAGTGTCGCTAGTATATTGTATTAAAGAATGTAACTACTGTTCTAAAAAACGGGTTTTTAAATCTAAAATTTGTTTTAGCCAAGAACAAAAAACTTTCGTATTTTATTTAAAAACCATAATTTATCGCCTATGGTGACCGCTTTACTAAGGTCTTGCTCGTCTACAAGCAGAGGATTAATAAAATCTTGTAACAAAACCTAACCTAACATAACCTATCAACAAGAATACCATATCTAAAATACCTAGAGTTGATAAAGCGTCAGATATGAGCAAGGATATTGACCTTGTTCGCGTGAGGCGAATTATTTCGAGATAACATATAGATATAGGTGGTTCGATATACTGTGATAGGTGTGATTCAGCCCTCGTACCAAAAACAATGTTCCCACATTCCATACCACAGCCAGTATCGCGGTGGATACACTGCAAATCAACTTCTCCCTTTTTCTCTGACTGACTACTGTGATAAAATAATATTTCACCCTAATATACATGTTTTACATATCAAACATCTTCAGAAGTTGTTTTATGTATACTTAGGTTGGTATTAGGCTTGTTATTCAACTCCTTCTATTAGTTCACCCTCCCCCTATATAGACTATAGCTTGTTCGCACTTTAAATCGTTAATAAAATACTGTTGATTCATCCACTCAAATTGAAATAAATTTTTTTCAAAATTGTAGTTCATGCCAGTTGGCACTAATACATTTTTTTTTCAAATTCATTACTTAAATTTAATGAAATAATTTTAGTAATACATAGGAGAAAAACTTTTCACAAAAGGGGCGAAGTATGCAATATAGTTATTTCGTCCCATTTGGATTAAAATAAGCGATAACATATGATTTTATAAAACAACTGATTTTATGTCATAGGTAATGTAGTAACACAGCTGTTTAAACGAATGAATAACCCTTTCCTATCTTACGAGGGGTACTTGCCAAAAGGAACTCTTTAGAAATTTATTTTTATTTTTAATATAAAAAACTGCTTTAAAAATATACCGAAATATAATTGTTTACATAAAAATCTTTCTCGGTAAGAGAAAAATCAGACCATTTTACTTCACTAACTTCCGTTTATTATTGATTGTTCACTGTATTTCAGAAATAATGATGGTTTTAATTAATAATACAAAAATGACTTGCACGAAATATGCCCTTGATATTGGCTTATTGCGGTCTAACAAAATGACGCATCGAAACTTTACGGAAAGCCAGTGCTGGTTTGCCGTTATCGATTAGCTGTACGTTTATATATTTTCTTTCTTGTTTATTCGCAATACTTTGATCTGGATTATTTTGGCCTGTTTATTTTACGCTAAAAGTTTTAGTATAGATCCTAACACTAATTACTTGAGCAGAAAATTATACTGAATATTTGCGTCCGGGGGTGTACACAATAAAGGCGAAGAGAGGTAAATGAAACATTGTAGAAGCGATAGAAGAATGTAGAAATGTTATTATTGAAACAATTGCCTATACGCTGAGGCTACAATTGCCTACACGCTGAGGCTACAATTGCCTATACGCCGAGGCTACAAGTGTTTATACGCTGAAGCCACAAATTTTATACGCTGAAGTCACAAATGTTTCTACGCTGAGGCCACAAATATCTATATGCTGAGACTACAAATTTCTATACACTAAGGCTACAATTGGCTATACGCTGAGGCTACAATTATCTATACGCTGAGGCCACAAATGCCTATACGCTGAGGCTACAATTGCCTATACGCTGAGGCTACACATTTCTATACGCTGAGGCTACAAGTGTTTATATGCTGAGGTTACAATTGCCTATACGCTGAGGCTACAAGTGCTCATACGCTGAAGCCACAAATTTTATACGCTGAGGCTACAAGTGTTTATACGCTGAGGCCACAAATGTCTATACGCTGAGGCTACAATTGCCTATATGCTGAAGTCACAAATGTTTATACGCTGAGGCCACAAATATCTATACGATGAGACTACAAATCTCTATACACTATGGCTACAAATGCCTATACGCTGAGGCTACAATTGCCTCTACGCTGAGGCTACAAGTGTTTATACGCTGAGGTTACAAAATTTCTATACACTAAGGCTACAATTGCCTATAAGCTGAGGCTACAAGTGTATATGACGAGGCCACAAATGTCTATACGCTGAGGCCACAAATATCTATAAGCCGAAGCCCAAATATCTATACGCCGAGGCCACAAATGTCTATACGCTGAGGCCACAAATATCTATATGCTGAAGCTACAAATATCTATACGCTGAGGCTATAGCCTCAGCTTATAAGCTGAGGTCACAAATATCTATAAGCTAAGGACACATATAGCTATACGCTAAGGTTACAATTGCCTATACGCTGAGGCTACAAGAGCTTATAAGCTAAGGTCACAAATGTCTATACACTGAGGCAATAAATGCCTACAAGAAATTAACTAAGATTATGTAGTAGAATTGAAGTAAAAACGATGTTTAAAAATAAAACTGGAAATGTTTAAAGTCTACTGAAAGCGCGTGGGGTGAAATACCTAGCAGCATCTTGTAAACTCGTTCCGCAGACACGGGCCATATGGCGCGCCTAACTTTACCGCGTTAGCTAGAAACGTGGAAACGGGTCACCGTGTTAACAGTAGGGAGTTGGGTTTAAAATTAATCTTGCTTTCTGTGTGTTTAGATCTCTTTCCGCACCGTTAGCGCATCTTAGATATTGTACACATGTTTCTTAAATACAAATACAATGTAGCAGTCAGTTGAGCTGGCCGACAACAGGGCGTAAGAGCTGTGTTTAACCTTTATCCTATACCAACCTATATTTTTATGTTTTACATTTATTAATAAATCAATAATCTAATGGTTTTAACATTCGTCTGGGGCCGCGTAAAACCAGGTTGCGGGCCGCTAGTTGGCCACCTCTGCTATAAAGAATACGTCACCAACCGACAAATATTGATTTTTTTTAAAATCCAAAGTTTTGCCTTCCTAAAGTTTGAAGTGTTTACATCTATCATGGGATTGTAAAAAACCTTTCACTGTAAATGGTCATTAACGAGGTAAATTCATTTCATAAATAAAGGAATCTGTTTCACATGTTACACCTACACCACTTATAATAGAAAAGTTTGTGATTAATTTCTTTTATTAAACTCGCTTTTATAACTGTTTTATATTTATCTTTTGGGATATTTATCTGCTATCAGATGATACCGATAATGCAAAAACACTTATACATGACTTGGAAAGTCGGTGCTGGCGTATCGAAACTAAAAATGTAGAAAAAAAATATTTAACTTTATGTTGCAACACACGAAATTTTATAAAATCGTGGTTTTATTAAAAGAACATGGAACTAAGTTATATTACTTTACACATTCATAGAATATATTTGGTTTGATTAGAAAAATAAAGAAAATTAGGTCTACTAAGGAAACCTAGTCATATAAGTATTAACATCTCTTTGTTGAAAGACCGAATATAACAGAAGCATCTAGTTCACTTCAGCAATCCATTAGCTTACGCCAGAAAACTAATTCTTTTTCTAACCAAACTTAAACCATCCAGATACGATTTAATGTATAACATAATGTAATTGTTGAATGTTTAGTCTTGATAGAACCTCGTTAGTGAGTTTAAGTCACTGTGGTCTAGAATAAGTATATATTTTACACACACACACACACACACACACACATATATATATATATATATATATATATATATATATGCCGTACTTTTTTTTAAAATTAGACTGTTACAGGCTGATAAAAAGGAAATAAAAACTTCTTCATATTTGATATTTTGGAATTAAGTGTATATCTAGGTAATTTTTTTCAAATGGAAAATTTAAACAAAAACCGAAAAATAACGTTTTTGATTGTGTAAAGTATTTAATTTTTTGAAGTCAATTCCTTCTTGAGACAAAGAAAAATTGTATTTTAATAATGTTTTATTAAATAATTATAATTAATATAACATATAACATAACCTACACCTTAAAACAGCTGTTCTACCACATAACCTATAAATGTAAAATCAGCTGTTTTATGAAATCATATGTTATCGCTTATTGTAAGCAAATGGGACGACATAATTATATTGCATACCTTGCCCCGTTTGTGAAAACTTTTCATCTATAAAAAACTAAAATTAATTAATTGAATTTAATTAATATTTTAAAAAAATCTGTATTAGCATCAAGTGGTCATCCACTATAAGTTTAAAAAAAATGTATTTTAACTTCGTGGATGAATAAAAAGTATTTTATCAACGATTGAAAAATTGAACAATCTATGTTTAAATATATATGTATATTATATTTATGTATTATTATATATATGTATATATATATATATATATATATATATATATATATATATATATATATATATATATATATTAAATATGGTGATATGTTTTCTTGTAATATAGTTAATAAACTAAAAATATTTCAAAAACAAGAAACTTTTAATGAATATATTTATTCAAAGCTTTTCGCCGATAAAATAGTATCAGCATCTTGAGGAAAATAATTATCTAATAAAACATTTTTACAAAATTAAATCATATTTTTAATATGATTTAATTTTGTAAAAATGTTTTATTAGATAATTATTTTCCTCAAGATGCTGATACTATTTTATCGGCGAAAAGCTTTGAATAAATATATTCATTAAAAGTTTCTTGTTTTTGAAATAATTTTAATTTATTAATTATATATATATATATATATATATATATATATATATATATATATATATATATAAAGTGTGAACTAATAAAAGGGAATAACATGCACTAAACATCATTGAAATTGAATTCGATAACGGGAGCCTGGCGACCTTGTTTTGAGTGCTCGGTGTTGGCTGAAGTTCCTCCGTAATGCTTCACGTGGAGACGGATGTATTGCACACACGTGGATAGGTTCTACGCGTGTCCGCAGTTTGTATACGAATGCACCATTATCCATTCGCCGACAGCAATCAAGTGTCATTATTTTACATACGCTTTGCTAAATCCTAGACGCACAACAGGTGATTTGGTTGCGTAAATAGGACTTCATTGTTGCAGCAAAGTGGTTTTATTTTGGTACAATAATTTGACAAAGTCATTTACTTTATTGGTAATTATTCCCGTAGAAGGTTTATATTAGTTTGTGGCGATACATTTCTTATTATTTTTGTGCTTTATCCGTCTTGGGGATCATTATTAGAATAATTATTTTATAATATTAGATGCAACCAATTACAATCGTTAATAAAATACATTTTATACAACCCCTCAAGTTCAAATACATTTTTTTAAACTTGTAGTGGACGAAACTTGATTTTAATACAGTTTTTTCAAATATTAATTCACTAATTAAATTTAATTATTTAATTTTAGTTTTATATGAGAGAAAAACGTTTGACAAACGGGAAAAATTTTCAATTTTCGTAACAATTCCGTCCGATTTTTCAGTTCTAGATTGTTCTCTGTTGTAGTGTGTTCTAGTCCAATGGATGACAGGAAAAGAAGATTATTAGAATAATTATTTTATAATATTAGATTCCGTACTAGTATTACATTCCTATTCGTCTATCTTTATTTATGTTCCATTTTCCAGTTTAGAAAGTTGAACGCGTATCATTATATGTTGTTCAACTAATCTTGAAACTTTAAGTTGACACGCTTTATTAAATATTTTTAAATACCTTCTATTAGCTCATACTCTCCTGATATATATATATATATATATATATATGTACACACACACACACACACACACACACACACACACACACACACACACACACACACACACACACACACACACACACACACACACACACACACACACACACACACACACACACACACACACACATATATATATATATACACACACACACACACACACACACACATATATATATATATATATATATACAGAGAGAGAGAGAGAGAGAGAGAGAGAGAGAGAGAGAGAGAGAGAGAGAGAGCAGACATTTTCAATCGATAATAAAATAAGTTTTTATTCATCCAATCAGGTTCGTATACATTTTTAAAACCTATAGTAGATGCCAATTGATGTTATAGTTTTTTCAAATATTTATACAATAATTAAATTTTTTTAAACTCGGGGTTCTAGGTCGTTTTTGAACTGAGTATTTTCATGTTTGAAGTCTAACGCTGTGGCACTGAGTCAACTTCCCCATAGAAACAGATGTATTTTTCACAGATGTATATGAATTTTTCTTTTACAACCATCTAGTTGTCGTAACGTCCATTGTGCAACCTGAAGTTGTTGCCATGGTTTCCACACAATATCATGGATAATGATCTATGATTAAAAATGAATGAAAAGAGTAAAATAAACAAACTGGATTAACGGTATTGAACTTTGCTTCACAAACGGACAATGCTTAGAAACTACTACACAATGCAACGGTGAAAACAAAGAGAGCGTATAAATAGTAGGTTAACAAACAAAAATAATAGTCCAACACTATACATAGAAATGAAAGTGGAAAATAACAGTGAAATTTACTTTCTATTTTGCCAAATAATATTTTATTCTGACAAATGTACATATTTATATTATTTGTAATTATAAAACAAAATTAAACTAAAATAAAATTTTTCGCTCTTGACTTAAGTATTTACTTTTAAAAATTGTTTATATTACTTGTTTTGAGGTCATAAATAAAATAATTTTAATACTACAATTTTTTGATCCCAATGATACCAACATAAAGTTCTAAAATTACCGTAAGTACACAATTCAGCCACTTGAGGGTAGTGGATAACTTCGAATTAACAATAGTGGATTGTCTATTAACAATAGTAGCCGATAATCACTACTATGATGATATAGGATTGGTCTGCTAGACGGTTTGAAAATTTGTTTACTTGCCAAGGAAAGATATTGTATCGGAATGACCTCTGTACAGCAGAGAAATATGGTAACAGATACAAACACCTAAAATAGACTGCAGAAAGTACAGTCGCTAGTTTGAGATAGACCACGACGTCCTGTAGCGCCAGTTCTGTTCAAGGGTTTACGAGTTTCTACTCTACGTAACGAAGCGAGGTTAAAGTGTTTTAATTTTGTAAATTTTCAAATAATGTTTACAAAATAAATGAGATTTTTCTGCGTTATAGTCCATATAATATTTTATCGCAAGTAATTTTTAAAATTTTACATGATATAATGTTTTTATCCTGGCGAATAACTAATTTACGTTATCATTGCCAAATAAAGATAGCAAATAAAGAACACAAATATCATGCGATACTCTATATTACAAGAAATAACACACACACACACACACACACACACATACACACACACACACACACACACACACACACACACACACACACACACACACACACACACACATACACACACACACACACACACACACACACATACACACACACACACACACACATACACACACACACACACACACACACACACACACACACACACACACACACACACACACACACACACACACACACACACACACACACACACACACACACACACACACACACACACACACACACACACACACACACACACACACGCACACACACACAATAGAACAGAAACAAAAACATAACAATGGACATGATATAAAACACACATGGTGCACAATATTATTATTGTGTTATAATATAATATAAAAGTTAAGTAATATATATTGTATTATATCATTTGGAACCTTAAAAAGCCTTTGCCCAATAAAAGATGATTTTTCAAATATCTAAAACAATGGACAGAACGGGTAGTTACTGGTTAAAAAGCACCGAATCTTTGATCACTGAGTGAAGCAACCAAGGGATGCGATTGAAAAATAATATAGGGAGTTATCGAATAACGGAAGTTATCGATAGGAGAAGTAGTATGAAAAAAAAATCAATTCAATTCCTGCTTAAGTCGACGAAGAAAAAATTTCATTTGAATTTCTTTTTATTTTATAATAACAACTAAATGTCAGAATAACAATATTAAGTGGCAAAATAGAAAACGAATGCCTTTGCAATTTTCCATTTATTTTCTTTGTATGATGATGGACAATAATTTTTATTTGTTACTATTTATACGCTATCTTTTTTCGTCGCTTGTATTGTGTTGTAGTTTCTTCTCGCTTCTCTTTCACATTCTACGTTTGTGAAGCAAGTATCTATAACGTTAATCCAGTTAATTTTATTCTTTTGTTCGTTTTTAATACTTGAGCATTTTTTTATGATATTGTGTAGTAACCATGGTAACAATTTAAGGTTGTGCAATGGAAGTTTTGACGACAACCAGATGGAAACAAAAGAAAAACTCATATACTTCAAAGTCGCTAGACTTTGAACATGAAGAAACTCAGTTCGAAACCTAACTAGACCTCATAATTTTTATAGTTTAATATTTGAATAAAATTTGAAAAATTGTGGTAACATCAATGGCCATCCACTACAGGTTAAATAATATGTATTTGTACGTATTGGATGAATAAAAATGTATTTTTATTCACGATTGAAAATTAGTACAAGATTTATATTAGGAGTGTGTGAGCTAATAGGATAAATTTAAAAATAGCTAACCAAAAAAGCTTTAAAGGTATAAAATGAAAACAGGTTAGTTACGATCATAGTAAAGTGTCGGATGAAACGGCGTAAAAAAGGAAGAATTGTTGGAAAAGAAATAAAAATTAAAAAACTAAAATAACTGATTAAAATTAAAGTTGTTCGTAGTTGAACCAAATGATTTTCATAATAATATCACAAAGTATTTA
Source organism: Prosapia bicincta (assembly GCA_036971475.1). Taxonomy (NCBI): domain Eukaryota; kingdom Metazoa; phylum Arthropoda; class Insecta; order Hemiptera; family Cercopidae; genus Prosapia; species Prosapia bicincta. The sequence goes on along the minus strand of JBAIZL010000002.1, from coordinate 377,747,600 downwards.
AAAAGAAAATGTAAATAATTTGCAAGTGTGCCTTCTGTTTAAAGCAAATAAAAATCATGGTTTCTTTAATCGTTAAGAATAGTTTGTATCCATTACAAAATTTATCTAATCACAGGTTTTATTTGCATACGGAAGAAGGGAGCAGAGTAGCATTACATCCGCTCCGGAATACCTGATTCAGTATAAATTATAAGCAGTAGTCTTGCATAAATACCGTGTCAGGCTTAACACTTCCGTCGTAGTTGCATCTGCTCCGGGTCATTCCGCTCGCATTACAGCATGAGTCAACAGGGATTTGGGAAAATACCACACCTGGTATCGATTTCTGTCTTATATGGAAGCAATGACCTTGAGAGAGTCGAAACTATCTAAATTATGACGTGGAAATATTTTGTTTGATGTGTTTCCGGTAACACTTAATTTATGCAATATTTTTCCTTACAAATTCATTTTTGTAATTATTTATATAATAATCTTCATTTGTGTTAGGCATATTTCTATATATTTAAGTACAGTTTTCTGCCATTCCTAACGTTACAATATTCCTTTCTGTTGACGCGTTTCGGAGTGATTCCATTTTCAAAACCTAAACGTACTCTACACGTTTCGGAGTGATTCCATTTTCAAAACTTAAATCGTATTCTACGCGTTTCGGAGTGATTTCATTTTCAAAACCTAAACGTACTCTACGCGTTTCGGAGTGATTCCATTTTCAAAACCTAAATCGTATTCTACGCGTTTCGGAATGATTACATTTTCATAGCTTTAAACGTATTCTACGCGTTTCGAGTGTTCCCATTTTCAAAACCTAAATCGTACTCTACTCGTTTCGAGTGATTCCATTTTCAAAACCTAAATCGTACTCTACTCGTTTCGAGTGATTCCATTTTCAAAACCTAAATCGTACTCTACGCGTTTCGAGTGATTACATTTTCAAAACTTAAATCGTATTCTACTCGTTTCGAGTGATTCTATTTTCAAAACCATAATCGTACTCTATTCGTTTCGAGTGATTCCATTTTCATAACCTAAATCGTACTCTACTCTTTTCGAGTGATTCCATTTTCAAACTTAAATCGTACTCTACTCGTTTCGCGTGATTCCATTTTCAAAACCTAAATCGTACTCTACTCGTTTCGAGTGATTCCATTTTCAAAACCTAAATCGTACTCTACGCGTTTCGAGTGATTTCATTTTCAAAACTCAAATCGTACTGTTCTATTAAAGCTTTAAAACGAAGTACTATTTAAGATTTGAAAATGGAATCACTCCGGAACGCGTCAAAAGAGGAGAATATTGTAACGTTAGGAAAGGCAGAAAACTGTACTCAAATATATAAACATTTTTGTTTTATATCGACTGGGCTTCTAGATAATTACTTTGTGGTTTAATACTGCTGTTACTATTATCGCTACGATGGATAGAAAGAATACTTGGTTCTCAAATTTTCTCATTTAAAATAGGAGATTGTATATTGAAGTCTAGGATAATTATAAATTTTCAAACATTCGAGCTTCGCCTACGGTACAGAAAAAATACGGTAGTAACCAACAGTATCACTCGGTGAATATTTTATTCCTCGAACGCGTTTCAGTAACAAAGTTAGCATCATCAGGGAGTATAGGCGATACAGATCCAAATTGGTTTCTACAATATTTGAATCACTTATAATGGTAGATAGTACACATAACTTGTATGAACTTTAAAATAGTTGAATTTTAGAATTGATTTGTATAATTAAAACGTAAAACGTAACGACCGAAAAGTATTTATACCTATTTAAAATAAAGATAGGTAATAAAATATTTCCCTAAAAGTAGGAATACCTATTTTTTTAAACTGTAATGTTTTAAGGGTTTAATTTTTTTCAAAATTTAAAATATTTAATGTTTGTGTGATTTTAAGGAGATCGCCAATATGACTAGAGACGATTGAAAAGGATTTTAAATATAGGTATGGATTAAGGTAGGGACAACACCCCCCCCCCCCCCAGATATAAGGGGATGTTGGGGTATCACGTGTACATGAAGTATAACTACTCTATATCAGAGACATAGGTGTTTACTCGTTACGCCCTCTTGTAAGGAAAAGGAAGGTTTGGAAGAATTAGGTAGGACTAAGAACCATGGCAATGGAAATAGGGGAAAATTATTGTGCAATGAGGGCACTGTAGCTTCCCTGATGTAGGCTTTCTTTCATTAGGGGCGAAGGAAGGCGTCTACGCAATTTAGATGCATAAGTATTTAGAATACAGTATTTTAGCAGATTAAATGTGGTATGATAACAAAAATAGAGCATCTTTTTACATAAGTTAGAAATGTTTTTTAACAATTTTTTTAAAGGTGCCTAAAACATTTGAAAATTTGTTTAAAAAGAGCATTGCAACATTACTTATGACTCGACAAAAGATTTTTGAGAGCCCAATGAATACTATACGTGTATTTTTAATTATATATAGTTAACGGAAGGCTAATCTTCCAGAAGCAAACCTTTGCACAACGACACCTAGTAGTGGAAAAATAAACTATTAGCAGCGCAATACTACTTCCATTCACTAATACAGATGAGACATACACCTACGGTTGCCAGTTGGTATTAGTGTAACAATTGTATTTATAGTGTTAATTTAATTTTCTTTTAAAAAATATTTATTGTAATTTGTAACAGCTTCAGAAAAACGTAAACATTTTGAACGCATATTTAAACAGCAGATATAGATATATTTTATGGCTAAATGTCCCCAAAACTATTTTTTTATAGTGGTTCAAATTTATTAAAAATGCTGGCTTGATTTCAGATGAATCGCTTTAGCTAAGATGTTTAGTAGACCTATAGTTATATAAAATACATATTATTAAGCATATATATATATATATATATATATATATATATGGTTAAATAACATTTTCATAAACAAAAATTTTTTATTTTAGTTTTTTCATACATTGAAGCTTTTCGCCGTCCAGATGAAGTCATTGATCTATTAGGTATGTAGAAAAGTTTGATAATGATGACACTACTAATGTATGAAAAAAACTAAAATAAAATTTTTTTGTTTATAAGAGTGTTATTAACCCCATGTATATGGTTCACTGCAAAATGAACGCATGTACCCCGGATATTAACTATTTATTTTATTTTTCCATCCGTAAAGGAATACGTATCAGCATATATATATATATATATATATATATATATATATATATATATATATATATATATATATATATATATATATATATATATAAATGAATAGGCTATGAAAGGACTATTTGTTTTTAAATATTAAGAAGATAGTTTACAAAATGAAGCATTTTATAATAATGATATACAGTAATATGTCATTTTTTTCTTGTAATAAATAAATTTAAAACTTGAATAGATTTTAGTTTAGTCATTGTTTTTAAAGATTTCAGCTCTATGAAAGTTAATTTCTAAATGAAGAACATTGCGCTAGGAAAACTACAATACTGTCTAAAAACGCAATAATTGAACTTAGTCGTAGTTTATAAATTGTCCAATAGGTAGCAGACAACTACTACATTAGCGCACAACTCAATGGAATATTCACTTTCTCTTTTTACTCCATATTTTACGTATGATGACTGATAAAATCAATTTTGCCTGCAATTAGACTTCATTTGAATGTATATCTACTCAGGTCCGCTTTATATTTTGTCGGTTTTAAATATTTCCAATTTGAGCTTGGAAGAGAACGTTTTTGTACTTTATAAATGTTTATTGGTTTATTAGAAACATTTACATTATAATATATCTATGTTATTAATTACAAACAAATAATGTATTGCACGTTTGTACGAAACAAATACTCTAAAAATAATACTTTTTGCGTAGATAATTGAATTTGTAATTAGTACCTTAACAGTAGGGGCAAAATCAGAAATTCCTTTTGGGTGGACGTATTGTCATTCTGGGGAGACTGAGTGCTATACTCAAGTTATGCGCCCCAAATATATATTGAAAATTCAATTCAATTGTACATCTAAAGTTAGACTTAAGTTAAAAACACGAGTGAATTAAATTGATTCCATATTTAAATAATAATGATTTCAATTAAGTTTATTACCATGGCCTAGGGAAAGAATGTACAGATGTCTTACTTTGGCTATACGATATTTTAGGATGTTAATGTTGGCAGTACTATGCTCCAATTGCCCATTATTACCGTATATTTGGCCCTAGGTACTCATTTGCAAAGGCTGAGTCGAACTGAGGACTCAGAATTCTTTGGCACTACCGGGGACCTAACCTAGGACCCTTAGGTTAAAAGTGGAATGGTCTACACTCTGACTTCTCATCCACCATTCATACAGTTCAGTTCATGAATCACCTTTTTGAATGGTTCACTTTCCTCAGGTCTTTTCGGAAAAAGGTCTTGTTATTAAATATTTTCACTACACTGCCACTTCTTGCATCAGGTCCGAGGGGTTTCAGGTTTTCGCAGAATATCGCAGGTCCTATATGATACGCATGTGGTATCATGGAATTCATAAATTCGTCGGTAAACGATAAAAGTAAATCTTGTTTTGAACCGAAATCGTGTTAAATGAGCACTGGATGGAAACTGAACCAGCTGTACAATAACCTGCATAAACAGGGTGGTTTGTCGTTGCACAATACCCCAACACTAGCGCAGTTCATTTGCGTAAAAATCTGCGAGAACTGAACAGTTTCCTCATTTTATCACTCGGGCATGACGTCACACGTTATAAACTGAAGTGTATGCCCCGTTATAACGGTAAAGTGTATAAGAGTGTACATTGTGTTATGTAGAGTGATTCATATAAAACTCATGGTTTTCATTTATCCAATAGTAGAGTAGGGATACGTCGAAAAGTTTTATTTGTCTATCAAATGATGCAGGAGGTCTTGAAGTTCTGATTACATGTCACACATTTGTCAGCAGAGATAATTTGCTGATACTGAATATGATGCGCAGTATCAACCGAGAGAATCGTGGGTCCAATTTGTTTCCACGGTACATAGAACACCGAAGAGTACCGACGCATTTTAGTGAACTCTTTGGATGCAATTGAGCTGCATCAAGAGTACTTTCAATAGGACAGTGTGGTTGTGCTTTTGTAAAGAAGAAAGAAACAAACGGTGAAACAGAAGAGAGTAGTAAGGGAGCACCTAGCCTCTCGGCTCTTATCTCCCTTGTCAAAGAGCACTTTTTTAGCCATAAATTTGGGAGTTCTACTATCCAGTTAATGAGACCACTATCCCCCCGAATTCAAACTCAAACTCGTGATTCCCGTCCCGGTAACTAGCGTCAGGCCCGAGGCGGCGGCCTTGGTGTCACGACCCATGGTACCAAGTATGTAAGAGTCTTTAGACCTTGCTATAAGGACTTGACTGGTCACCGACTCGCCACTGGGACGTGACTAACTCACCCAGTGACAGCTCTCCGGCCGTTCTTCCAGAACTACTCGTGACCAGTAGAACCTTCCAAACGACCAGGTTTCAGTACCTCAAAACCCTGTCTGATTAGTTCGGTCCAGGTAGTCCATCGGACCTTTATCTACTTTCGGTTGGCCTTACCTAAGGGCCGGACCTCCAGACTAGGGACTTGGTCTTAGGGAGGCATAGCGGTCCAGGTAGTGCAATCGGACCTTTATCTACTTTCGGTTGGCCTTACCTAAAGGCCGGACGTCCAGACTAGGGACTTGGTCTTATGGAGGCATAGCGGTCCAGGTAGTGCAATCGGACCTTTATCTACTTTCGGTTGGCCTTACCTAAGGGCCGGACCTCCAGACTAGGGACTTGGTCTTATGGAGGCATAGCGGTCCAGGTAGTGCAATCGGACCTTTATCTACTTTCGGTTGGCCTTACCTAAGGGCCGGAGCTCCAGACTAGGGACTTGGTCCTAGGGAGGCATAACGGTCCATGTAGTGCAATGTCACCTTTATCTACTTTCGGTTGGCAGAATTTAAGGGCCGGAATCCCAGACTGGGGATTTTTGTCCTAGGGGAGCATAACATACTCCTTTGGACCTTGAAAGCTTTTAACAGAACAGTGCCACTTACCATACGTCACATGAGTTTATAGCGTAGGTCCAAAGTTCCTGAATTTGAGGCTGCCAAGATCATCGGAACTGACCACACCAGATTTACTTCCGGTATACTGTGGAGTTATATAAAGTGAAACGTCACGCTCTCGGAATTTGGATGATCTGATAGACAATACTACACACGAAATGAACAGTATTGACAACGCAGCGCTTCAGCAAACTGCCAAAATCATGGAATGACGAGTTCAGTTGCGCCTAGAGACGGACACCCGACGTTTTCAACACAACGTTTAACAACCAATTAATCTTCCAGATATTCTTTACATATAAGACACAATAACTCGTTCGTTGTATTTTTCTTCTTAAAATAAACATAAAATGAAAATAATGAGTTTGCTATGAATCACCGAATAGTATTTTTAAAAATGCGTTCATATATTAGTTCCTCGTCTTATACTCTTTGCGAAGTTCTTTTCTCTTACGTCTCGAACACTTTGTGAGTGCAGGAACGAGGCGTGGAGTCTCTTGGGCCACTATCCTGTTCCTAATGTATTTAGTTGACGCTAAGGTTTCATAGTATTGTACAAGGACTGGTCCTGTGTCGGTCACTTTATAGTATAGTATTTAGTTTTCGCGTCGAAAATCCAGTTATTCTCCCTAAGCACAGTATAATATACTATCGACATAAATATAAACGCACGCTCGAAATAATTAAACCTTACTTCGTCTAACGGGAACCTCAATTCTGTTGGGAGACGGACAGTTTGGAAAGTGGCGAGCCAAAATATCAGCTTTCTTTCAATTTATTCACTATAATTAGGAAATTAACCTTTCTGCCAAACCATTTGCCCGTCTGGGATTTGGTAGGGGTTTGGTATAGTCACAATTCTAACACATCTTTCACTCGACACCAGCCTAATCACAATCCACGCTTTATTAATTGTTAAGCTTTACAACTAAGACAAACGCTCGGGATGGCAGTGTTTCGTGAGTTATGGATTTGTTTGGATGTTATTTTTTCATCGTTTAAGACCCTGTTGTTCTTTCACACTCTGTCTGTATTTCATTGCTTTTGGGAAAAGTAGGGTTTCTCTTACGTTGTCGATAACGTAAACGTCTAATATGATGACAAGTTTTATATATCTTGAAACATTAAATTATTACATATTTCGATTTAGTTATAGGGTGAATCCCCTTGTGCTCTCCACGGTATAAATGACACATATCTAAATTAAGAAGCAGCATGTTTTGTAGAGAACAGGCCTTTTTTTATTGGTTTCTAATCTTGATTTGAAGAGGTAAGATCGTGTTATTGTTTCTAAAATGGCAGGAGCATATCACAGATCCAAAGTGACAAGAAAAGCGCACAGATTTAAAGCACAAGAACATGTGATAGTTTCAAGTGGCAAGTATTTGTTATACAGTAGATTTAAAGCGCAAAGAACATAACACAGACATTAGCGCCAGAAAAATACACAGATTTAAATAAAAAAGAAGAGTCACATAGTTAAAGTAGCAGGAACAATACGTTTTAGATTTAAAGTGAAAAGAACATGCTACAGACTTAAAGCAATAAGAACATATCACAAATTTGGCAAACATTTGTTTATACAGTCGATTTAAACTGACAATAGAATAGACAGATGTTAGTATCAGCAATATACACATGTTTTAAATGCAGAGATATGTTATAGATAAGTGGCGAAAACATATCACAGATTTAAAGTTGCAAAAACTTGACACAGATTTAAAGTGCCGAGAACATACTGCAGATTTAAAGTGGCAAGAACGCACCAGATATTTTAAGTGGCGAAAACATGTCATAGATTTAAAGCACAAGAACATGTGACAATTTCAAGTGGCAAGTATTTGTTATACAGTAGATTTAAAGCGCAAAGAACATAACACAGACATTAGCGCCAGAAAAATACACAGATTAAAAAAAAAGAAGAGTCACATAGTTAAAGTAGCAGGAACAATACGTTTTAGATTTAAAGTGAAAAGAACATGCTACAGACTTAAAAATAAGAACATATCACAAATTTGGCAAGCATTTGTTTATACAGTGGGTTTAAACTGGCAATAGCATAGACAGATGTTAGTATCAGCAATATACACATGTTTTAAATGCAGAGATATGTTATAGATAAGTGGCGAAAACATATCACAGATTTAAAGTTGCAAAAACTTGACACAGATTTAAAGTGCCAGGAACACTGCAGATTTAAAGTGGCAAGAACGCGCAAGATATTTTAAGTGGCGAAAACATGTCACAGATTTAAAGTGGCAAGAACATGTCACAGACTTAAAGTGGCAAGAACATACTGCAGATTTAAAGTGGCAAGAACGCGCCAGATATTTAAAGTGTCAAGAACATGACACAGATTTAAAGTGGCAAGAACATACTGCAGATTTAAAGTCCCAAGAACACGACACAGATTTAAAGTGGCAAGAACATACTGCAGATTTAAAGTGGCAAGAACGCGCCAGATATTTTAAGTGGCGAAAGCATGTCACAGATTTAAAGTGGCAAGAACATGTTACAGATATAAAGTCTCAAGAACATTACACAGATTTAAAGTCCCAAGAACATGACACAGATTTAAAGGGGCAAGAACATACTGCAGATTTAAAGTCTCAAGAACATGACACAGATTTAAAGGGGCAAGAACATACTGCAGAATTAAAGTGCCAAAAACATGACACTGATTTAAAGTGTCAAGAACATACTGCAGATTTAAAGTGGCATGAACTCGCCAGATATTTAAAGTGGCAAAAACATGGCCCAGATTTAAAGTGGCAAGAACATACTGAAGATTTAAAGTGGCAAGAACGCGCAAGATATTTTAAGTGGCAAGAACATGTCACAGATTTAAAGTGCCAAGAACATGACACAGATTTAAAGTGGCAAGAACATACTGCAGATTTAAAGTGGCATGAATGCGCCAGATATTTAAAGTGGCAAAAACATGACCTAGATTTAAGGTGGCAAGAACATACTGCAGAATTAAAGTGCCAATAACATGACACAGATTTAAAGTGTCAAGAACATACTGCAGATTTAAAGTGGCATGAACTCGCCAGATATTTAAAGTGGCAAAAACATGACCCAGATTTAAAGTGGCAAGAACATACTGAAGATTTAAAGTGGCAAGAACGCGCAAGATATTTTAAGTGGCGAAAACATGTCACAGATTTAAAGTGGCAAAAACATGTCACAGATTTAAAGTGCCAAGAACATGACACAGATTTAAAGTGGCAAGAACATACTGCAGATTTAAAGTGCCAAGAACATGGCACAGATTTAAAGTGTCAAGAACATACTGCAGATTTAAAGTGGCATGAATGCGCCAGATATTTAAAGTGGCAAAAACATGACCCAGATTTAAAGTGGCAAGAACATACTGAAGATTTAAAGTGGCAAGAACGTGCAAGATATTTTAAGTGGCGAAAACATGTCACAGATTTAAAGTGGCAAGAACATGTCACAGATTTAAAGTCCCAAGAACATGACACAGATTTTAAGGGGCAAGAACATACTGCAGATTTAAAGTGCCAAGAACATGGCACAGATTTAAAGTGTCAAGAACATACTGCAGATATAAAGTGGCATGAACGCGCCAGATATTTAAAGTGGCAAAAGCATGTCACAGATTTAAAGTTTTTTGAAAATACGATTCGAAGCACGTATTGTTTGGTCTGTAAAGAGATTGTGGTTTGTTTCTAACACAGAAGAGTTGTAATTAATTACGTGGTTAAAACCGAACTGCATAGCCTAATATTTAAACACTTAACCAAACAAGGTTTCCAGTTGCGGCTATAAGGAAGATGCTACGCGTAGAGTTCATTGTATGCAGATGTGGGTCTAATATTTCCCACTGGTTCATTAGCCGGTTATGAGTCACTTCCTCTCATTACCCCTCCCTCCACCCCGCCTTGCTGGCTTTGTTTCTCCAGCTTCCTACGTAACTGCAGCGAGTCTCTGACCAGATGGCTCAGTAAGGCCAACACGTGACTGCAAGGCGATCAGCTGTTTGACTGACATGTTATTACGCACACCAGTCTAATAACAGATTGCACAGATGTTCTGTAAGGTTATACACTGGTGGGATAATACGCTGTAAAATTATGTCCAATTTGACAGTTCGGTAAATATATCGATCGATCAAAAGGCACTTGTCGTATGTTTGCATTTATAATATAGAACGTTGTCTTACTAGGATCTATAAGCGAGAGAAGAGATTTTTTCATTTGAAATGTTGGATCATTAAAAGAAGCATAAGTCCTCCTTTTAATTAAGTTGGAGGGGTTCGGCATCCCCTTTGGTTTGTCGTTAGTTCTCATCTGTGGATTTTTCGGAATATCGGTTAGACACCTCTTCTTCCCCGGGCCGAGTGGCTTAGTGCCAAAACGCTAGACTTCGAACATGAAGATCTCAAGTTCGAATCAGACCTAGACACCCCCAATTTTTATAATTTAATTATTGAATAAATATTTGAAAACATTGTAATAACATCAATTGTCATCCAATATAGGTTGAAAGAAACGTATTTAATATTAATTGGATGAACGAAAACGTATTTTATTAACGATTGAAAATTTGTGCAAGATATATATCAGGAGAGTGTGAGCTAATAGAATGAATTTAAAAAGAAGTATGTTTACTTAGATTCTGTCGTTGATTGTGGCTTATTACAGGGTTCCTGTCACGCTTCAAGTGTGTCCGTAGCCTTATAGTACTCATACCGTGTTGAGAATGGCCATATGGAAACTTTAAATGTTTGAATCGTCGAAATAATCAATTAATTTGCTATACAGTGCATTCTGTCTCGTGCTAACCATCAGAGTACTCAATATTTATTACTGCGTACAAGTTGTCAGATTCGTTTTATTATTTAATCATTTTATTACTAATAATATATTACTTTAAGAAATTACAACTAAGGGGTTGTAGGGGAAAATGGCCCTGTTCATACTGAAACAAATTTTAAACTATTTTAAACTAAGCCATTGTGACAACATGACATAAACTGATAGTTTGTGGTTTCGGCGTGAAAATGGACTGTCACACAATCCATTCATTCTTCATTCATCAAGGCTACATTGTGTGAATCTATAGCATTCTTAAGTAGTAATATCCTTCTGAGTGGTGGGATATGTCAACGTCATTCTGTCGAGCAATGTTTTTGGTTTCACGAACAGCTCTTCTGCTTGCAGCGTTTCGGAAGACCACCCCTCTTCTACGTGGCCTACCCCTTACGTTCAGATTAAAACTACAGAATAAAATAAATAATGTAAACACAAAAACTATAAAGGCTGTTAGCAAAAACCTATACACATAACCCTTAATACTGTTGAAATATTTGTTTGTTTACAAATCACACTCACTTGTTTTTCATTGCAATGTATTTCTAATGGAGATTTTTAGTAACTTTAAGTTCCTCAAAACTTTATAAATGTCGTAAATTGAGAATATCCTATGGTTTTATCCGCTCCTTCGTGGCAATACCTTTAATTTGAGCCATCTCCCAGCTCTGTACGACCTTCCAAACTCCCACAAACCCTCTCTCGAAAATCGTCAAACGAAATTATATACTAAGACTAGGGGCCTGTAGGGGCAAATGCCCCTATTGATATTGAGACAAATTTTAAATTTATGTATAGTAATGTTATTTTTTATTATCAATTAAATTTAATATAATTCAAGTTTTTCATAACAAAATTTCCTTATAACCTATATTTTTTTTGTAAATGCGTTTTCAATTTGATTTTTTTTTACCAACTCTATTTTCAATATGTATCTTTAGTGTTTACTCAACTTAGTGCAACATAAAGTTGACCATGTGTAAAAACAGCTTCGGTCAATTGAAGCCCTGCCCTTAGGAATGTTTGACCCTGAGCCTTATTTATAGCTATTGAAAATGCAAGTTAAAAAGGAAATTGGTTTATTTTCATTTTAAATGGTATGTTAGGATCTGTTGATATTAATTTAATTCTTGGTGAAAATATAATGTATTCTTTTCCAGAACCAGTGATTATTTCTCATTTAATACACTTGTCATACATTTATAATGTAATAAGACATTAACTAAAGGCCATCCCAAGTTTATCTTTCTAATTAACCTTTAATACTGTTAAAATATTTGTACAGCTGTTTCTCAGCTGTACTAAGCTGAAATATTTGAAAATCATACTCAGCTGTTTTTCAATACAATGTATTTCTTATGGAGATTTTTTGGTAACTTTAAGTTCTCCAAAACCCTATAAATATTGCAAATTGAGAAAACCCTATATTTTCCCTGCTTCCTCGTGTCAATACCTTTAATTAGAGCCATCTCCCAGCTCTGTACGACCTTCCAAACTCCCACAATCTTTCTCTATAAATTCGGCTTACGAAATTATATGTTAAGATTACAATCTTCAGTTGTATTTTATAGAGACTGAGATTAGCTCGTAGGTGCATACAAACGTTTATATAGAATGATGAAGCTATTATTGTGTTTACATTGTAGAGTGACACCGTCCTTTAGCAACAAGTGCTAATACAAACAAACATCCATTTATTTGTAAACAGTCGGCTAAAGTATGTCGGCCGCCCTGTGTTGGTTGTCACGTAAATACTGAATTAATTACTTCAGTTTTCCAATACGCACTTGGAAATTATCTCGGCTTTTGTAATCCGCACCCATTAGATTCGTTTTAATCCCCCTAGATCCGTTTGTAATCCGCTCCCTTAGATCCGTTTGTAATCTGCCCCCTTAGAACCGTTGGTAATCCCCTCTTATATCCGTTTGTAATCGTTCTTAGATCTGGTGTAATCTGCACCCTTAGATCCGTTTGTAATCTGCCCCCTTAGATCCGTTTGTAATACCCCCTCAGATCCGTTTGTAATCTGCCCTCTTAGATCCGTTTGTAATCTCCCTAGATCTTTTTGTAATCCCCCGTAGATCCGTTTGTAATCTGTCCCCTTAGAACCGTTAGTAATCCCCCTTATATCAGTTTGTAATCCCCCCTTAGATCTGGTGTAATCTGCACCCTTAGATCCGTTGGTAATCTCCTCTTATATCCGTTTGTAATCCCCCCTTAGATCTGGTGTTATCCGCATCCTTAGATCCGTTTGTAATCTGCCCAGTCTTAGATCCGTTTGTAATCCGCCCTCTTAGATCCGTTTGTAATCCTCCCTCATATCCGTTTGTAATCTTCCCCTTAGACCCGTTTGTAATCTGCCCCTTAGATCCGTTTGTAATCTGCCCTCTTAGATCCGTTTGTAATCCCCCTAGATCCTTTTGTAACCCTCCGTAGATCCGTTTGTAATCCATCCCCTCAGATCCGTTTGTAATCCGCCCCGTTAGATCCGTTTGTAATCTGCCCCCTTAAATCAGTTTGTAATACCCCCAAAATCCGTTTGTAATCCGCACCTCTTATATCCGTTTGTAATCCGCCCCTTTCTTATATCCGTTTGTAATCCGCCTGGCTTAGATCCATTTGTAATCCTCCCCCTTAGACCCGTTTGTTATCTGCCCCTCTTATATCCGTTTGGAATCGGCTCTCTTAGATCCGTTTATAATCCTCCCCCTTAAATCCGTTTGTAATCTGCCATCTTAGATACGTTTGTAAGCCAAACCCTTTAAATCCCTTTGTAATTCGCCCTCCTTAGATTCGTTTGCAATCCATTCCTTTAGATCCGTTTGTAATCCGCCCCCTTACATCCGTTTTTAATCTGCCCATCTTAAATCAGTTTGTAATCCGCCCCCAAGATCCGTTTGTAATCCGCCTGGCTTAGATCCATTTGTAATCCTCCCCCTTAGACCCGTTTGTAATCTGCCCCTCTTATATCCGTTTGGAATCGGCTCTCTTAGATCCGTTTATAATCCTCCCCCTTAGATCCGTTTGTAATCTGTCATCTTAGATACATTTGTAATCCAAACCCCTTAAATCCCTTTGTAATTCCCCTCCTTAGATCCGTTTATATTCCGTTCCCTTAAATCCCTTTGTAATTCGCCCTCCTTAGATCCGTTTGTAATCCGTTCCCTTAAATCAGTTTGTAATCCGCCTCATTAAGTCCGTTACTAAACTTCCCCCTAAGATCCGTTTGTAATTTCCTCTTAGAACAGTTTGTAATCCTCCCTCCTTAGGTTCTTTTGTATTCACATGCCGAAGTTTTATTTTCATCTCATCTCAGTTTGTATAAATCATTATTTACTCTAATGAATACTTTTATATCTATGTACTTCTAATCTCTGTTTTACTTTTCGTCTGTTTTATGTCCTTACTTATCCTTATGCAGGGTAGCTAGTTGTCACCTTTCTTTACCTCGGTTGAGATCTGGTCTACGTCAGAAGGTCCTTATTCACGCCGTGACATATCCTCTTAATCCCATTAGCAGATCATTACGTTTCCTTAATCGTATATAATGTTATCACTATCTTTTTCTTAGAAGTTAGATTTAGGAGTAGACACTTCTTTGTGACACTAATAGAGATTAGGTCTACTTTAAGTAAGCACACATGCACACGCGATGCCGTAATTCCTCCCACTCCAGCAGCAGCGAATCCTTTCTCAGTCCTGTCTAATTCTCTCTGCACTTCTTATTCTTATTCCAACAAGGAAGTGTATTGGACAGACATTTCTTTATGACAGCGGTTGAAATTAGCTCCACTTCAAGTGAGCACTCATGCACACGCGATGACATAGCTGCTTGTTTGTTTATTAATCAGTCAAATTATTTGTTATTACTATATGTCATCACTATTTGTTCTTGGTAATAAGTGCAAAAGTACCAGACCTTTTATGTTTACATATTGCATACTTTATTATTCAAATACTTTATATATCCTGTTGTTATTTGTTCATTTGTTAATCATTGCAAATCGTGCATATAGATGACCTTTTTGCTTCTTGTTCATTTATTAAAGATAAAGATTAAAAATTTTTTATACATCCTATGTTTATCATTGGAAATTGTTCTCGATGTACTTTTTGTTAGCTATTTATTCACTTGTTATTCATTGCAAATCATACATATATCCTATAGCTTCTTGTTCATTTATAAAAGTTTGAAAACTGTTTATACATCGTATGTTTATCTTTGCAAATGGTTATTGTTCTTTAAGTATCTCATAGCTGTTTGTTCATTTGTTAATCATTGCAAATCATACATATATCCTATAGCTTCTTGTTCATTTATAAAAGTTTGAAAACTGTTTATACATCGTATGTTTATCTTTGCAAATGGTTATTGTTCTTTAAGTATCTCATAGCTGTTTGTTCATTTGTTAATCATTGCAAATCATACATATATCCTATAGCTTCTTGTTCATTTATAAAAGTTTGAAAACTGTTTATACATCGTATGTTTATCTTTGCAAATGGTTATTGTTCTTTAAGTATCTCATAGCTGTTTGTTCATTTGTTAATCATTGCAAATCATACATATATCCTATAGCTTCTTGTTCATTTATAAAAGTTTGAAAACTGTTTATACATCGTATGTTTATCTTTGCAAATGGTTATTGTTCTTTAAGTATCTCATAGCTGTTTGTTCATTTGTTAATCATTGCAAATCATACATATATCCTATAGCTTCTTGTTCATTTATAAAAGTTTGAAAACTGTTTATACATCGTATGTTTATCTTTGCAAATGGTTATTGTTCTTTAAGTATCTCATAGCTGTTTGTTCATTTGTTAATCATTGCAAATCATACATATATCCTATAGCTTCTTGTTCATTTATAAAAGTTTGAAAACTGTTTATACATCGTATGTTTATCTTTGCAAATGGTTATTGTTCTTTAAGTATCTCATAGCTGTTTGTTCATTTGTTAATCATTGCAAATCATACATATATCCTATAGCTTCTTGTTCATTTATAAAAGTTTGAAAACTGTTTATACATCGTATGTTTATCTTTGCAAATGGTTATTGTTCTTTAAGTATCTCATAGCTGTTTGTTCATTTGTTAATCATTGCAAATCATACATATATCCTATAGCTTCTTGTTCATTTATAAAAGTTTGAAAACTGTTTATACATCGTATGTTTATCTTTGCAAATGGTTATTGTTCTTTAAGTATCTCATAGCTGTTTGTTCATTTGTTAATCATTGCAAATCATACATATATCCTATAGCTTCTTGTTCATTTATAAAAGTTTGAAAACTGTTTATACATCGTATGTTTATCTTTGCAAATGGTTATTGTTCTTTAAGTATCTCATAGCTGTTTGTTCATTTGTTAATCATTGCAAATCATACATATATCCTATAGCTTCTTGTTCATTTATAAAAGTTTGAAAACTGTTTATACATCGTATGTTTATCTTTGCAAATGGTTATTGTTCTTTAAGTATCTTATTGCCGTTTGTTCATTTGTTAATCATTGTAAATCATACATATATCCTATAGCTTCTTGTTCATTTATAAAAGTTTGAAAACTGTTTATACATCGTATGTTTATCTTTGCAAATGGTTATTGTTCTTTAAGTATCTTATTGCTGTTTGTTCATTTGTTAATCATTGCAAATCATACATATATCCTATAGCTTCTTGTTCATTTATAAAAGTTTGAAAACTGTTTATACATCGTATGTTTATCTTTGCAAATGGTTATTGTTCTTTAAGTATCTTATTGCTGTTTGTTCATTTGTTAATCATTGCAAATCATACATATATCCTATAGCTTCTTGTTCATTTATAAAAGTTTGAAAACTGTTTATACATCGTATGTTTATCTTTGCAAATGGTTATTGTTCTTTAAGTGTCTTATTGCTGTTTGTTCATTTGTTAATCATTGCAAATCATACATATATCCTATAGCTTCTTGTTCATTTATAAAAGTTTGAAAACTGTTTATACATCGTATGTTTATCTTTGCAAATGGTTATTGTTCTTTAAGTATCTTATTGCTGTTTGTTCATTTGTTAATCATTGAAAATCATACATATATCCTATAGCTTCTTGTTCATTTATAAAAGTTTGAAAACTGTTTATACATCGTATGTTTATCTTTGCAAATGGTTATTGTTCTTTAAGTATCTTATTGCTGTTTGTTCATTTGTTAATCATTGCAAATCATACATATATCCTATAGCTTCTTGTTCATTTATAAAAGTTTGAAAACTGTTTATACATCGTATGTTTATCTTTGCAAATGGTTATTGTTCTTTAAGTATCTTATTGCTGTTTGTTCATTTGTTAATCATTGCAAATCATACATATATCCTATAGCTTCTTGTTCATTTATAAAAGTTTGAAAACTGTTTATACATCGTATGTTTATCTTTGCAAATGGTTATTGTTCTTTAAGTATCTTATTGCTGTTTGTTCATTTGTTAATCATTGCAAATCATACATATATCCTATAGCTTCTTGTTCATTTATAAACGATTAAAAACTGTTTATACATCGTATGTTTATCTTTGCAAATTGTTCTTTATGTATCTTATTTGTTCTTGTTCTTTGTGTATCTTATAGCTAATTGTTCATTTGTTAATCATTGCAAATCATACATATATCCTATAGCTTCTTGTTCATTTATAAAAGATTGAAAACTGTTTATACATCGTATGTTTATCTTTGCAATTTGTTCTTGTTCTTTATGTATCTTATAGCTATTTGTTCATTTTTTAATCATTGCAAATCGTTCTTATATCCTATAGCTTTTTATATATTTATAAAAGATTGAAAATTGTTTATACATCCTATGTTTATCATTGTAATTTGTTCATATATACTATAGCTACTTGTTTATGTGTAAATCATTGTAAATTGTTCATTCATCCTACAGCTATTTATTCATTTGTTAATTATTGCAAATTGTTCATGATGTTTGTATATCTTATAGCTGTTGGTAATATGTTGTTCATTAACACTGTTCGTACATCTTACAACTTCTTTTTCGTTTGTTAATTATTTCAAAAGCATCAGAAATCCAAGCTTACATATTGCATTTTTTATCGTGTAAATAGTTTATACACATTATAGCTACTTGTTATATTTTTAATAATTGCAAAATTGTTCATGTTGTTTTGGTGTCTTTTAACTACTCGTTCGTTCGTCTGTTAATGACTGCAAACGCATCAAATATCTCGAGCTTACATATTGCTTATTTTTCTATTTAAATAGTTTTAAAATCCTATTACCTGTTCATTAGTTAATCTTTTAAAATTGTTCTTTTGGTTTGTTATTCTTATAGATACTTGTTCATTTGTTAATCACCGAAACCTTTTTTATTATTTTAATATCTTTTAATTATTTCTTCGTTTATTGATTACCATAAATTCTTCTAATGCTTCAAGCCTATATATTGCTTATGTTATTGTTTAAGTATTTTATACACACTGAAATACTTACTCGTTTTTTTGTAAATCATTGCAAGTTGCTCATATACTTTATATCTACTTCTTCATTTAATAATCATTGCAATTGTTTCTACAACTTATAACTACTTGTTCGTCTGTTGATTATTTTAAAAATCACCAAACATCTCAAACATTACTTTCCCTTTATTGTGTAAATAGTTTATACATTTTACAGCTTCTTGTTATTTTGTAAATCATTGCAAATTGTTCATGTTGTTTGACTGTCTTGTAACTACTTGTTCTTATCTCAATGACTGCTAAAGCACCAAACATCTCAAGCTTACATATTGCCCTTTTTTTGTTTAAATATATTATATACGTACATCCTATAGATTGTTCTCCATTTATTAACCATTGCAAATTGTACATGTCGTTTGTATATTTTATAGCTTCGTGGTCATTTTGGCTCATATTTGAAATTGTTCGTAGACATTATAACTATTTGTTCGTCAGATAATGATTGCAAAAGTACTAAACTTCTTAAGCTTATGTGTGGCATATCTTTTGCTAAAATCGTTTTTATATCTTACAGCTACTTGTCCATCTAATATAATTACAAATTGTTCAAATCCTACTTACTTATCCAACTGTTAAGGACCGCAAACCCCTTACGAGTAGCGCACACGGTGCATGTGTTGTCCTGAAGCCTCGTGCGCTGGGTCTCCTCAAGGTTCTGTCGTTACAGATCTCACGGCTTATTACATTCGGCCTGTGCCTTCATTAGCGCGGGTAATTCCATTCAAACTGCCTTTGTAATTACTTATCCAACTGTTAAGGACCGCATAACCCCATACGAGTAGCGCACACGGTGCATGTGTTGTCCTAAAGCCCCGTGCCCTGGGTCTCCTCAAGGTTCTGTCGTTACGGCTCTCACGGCTTATTACATTCGGCCTGTGCCTTCATTAGAGCCTTTGAAATTACTTATCCAACTGTTAAGGACCTCAAACCCCATACGAGTAGCGCACACGGTGCATGTGTTGTCCTAAAGCCCCGTGCCCTGGGTCTCCTCAAGGTTCTGTCGTTACGGCTCTCACGGCTTATTACATTCGGCCTGTGCCTTCATTAGCGCGGGTAATTCCCTTCAAACTGCCTTTGTAATTACATTGTGCCTACAATTGGCGTAACGTAAGCCGTGTTTACCATGTTACACACAATGGTTCTGTTGCGTGTGCAACACAAGTGACACGCTATATAGCCCTACTACTCTCTACATGCGTCCTTACCGCGTCCTAAATCCCAAACCATTTCAAATTACTTCTTTCATACTCGATCCAGTTTCACGTAGTAATAAATAATCGCAGACACGCACTATCGACCCAAAATACAGGCTTCCTTGAAACGTTCTCTTAATCGTGCGGCCCAATCTGGGTTCCAACCCTGCTACGTCACTGGAAATTACGATGTATTCGACAATTAATAATAAATGTTTTACTACGCGGATATTGTAAAGCTCTACAGATAGGTCTGTTATGAAATGAATTAGACTTTATTAGTTCTAAATATTAATAACAGAAGAGTTAACTAGGGGCTGAGAACTATTAGCATTTACTGGAGGGATTTTATAACAACTGACTACAGCTAAAACAACATAACACTCGCAACAACAAGTATTATATACAAAAATGTTTTCAAGTCAATTCTTACTTGGGTCATCAAAGAAGAATTTTAATTTTCTTACGTTTTATTAAATAAAGTGTTAATATAACTAAACTAACATAACCTGTGCGCTAAACCGCTGTTCTACCACATAACCTATAAATCAGCTGTTTTATGAAATCATATGTTATCACTTATTTTAAGCCGAATGGCACGGATTGCATACCTTGCCCCTTTTGTGAAAACCTTTTCTCCCTTATAAAACTCAAATAAATTCTTTAAATTTAATTAATGAATTAATATTTTAAAAAACTGTAGTAACATCTTGTGTCATCCACTACAAGTTTAAAACAAATAAATAATAAAATTATTTTACTATCCATTGAAAATTTGAATTATATATATTATAACTTAACTTTTGTTGTAATTATAATTTATTTTTAATGTTATTTATTTACCTTACCTATCTAATGTCACACCTTCAGGTTTATAAAGAATTAACAATCTTATAATTTTTTAAACATCACTTGCATTTATTCTTTACACATTATATCAAATTTATATTAAATATTTTGCATTGACAGGATTGATATCTTAACTAACATTACAATGATAAAGGTGGACTTTGAGGCTTTAGAATTCTAATAAAATAACATAACAAAGATAATAAATTCAGTATTAAAATTTTATAGTTGCTCTCGGGTCGCTAATACGGGAACTTTGTTTCTTAAATTAGAAATGTTGAAACTAGATTAAATTTTATAAATGGTAATGAAATTAAATTTGTTCTGAACTAAAATATAGATGTCTGTTGGCTACACTTATATTCAAATAATACTTATTGTTCTGAACAGTCCCTGGAATCTTGGCCTTGGTTACCTTCTGCACTTACACTTGACATACAAAAAAAACTTACTTTTATATTTCTAAAAAAAATTTTTACGTCGCACTTTTTAAAATTTACTTATAAAAACTCTTTACTTAATTTAACAATTTATTCTTTTTACAAAACTCCCATCCTTGTCCCCACCAATCCGTCTACTCTCTTCTGGAACTCCCTTAAAACTTCCTCCACGTCTCCCGATCATTTAGTTTTTATTGAAATCCCTAATCTCTCCCACTACCAATGTGTTCTTTGTAAGTTCCCAGAGTTTCCACAATTAGCCATCTAACGGTACACGGTTATTTTCCCTGGCTATATCGATCAGTGGATTTTCCCGTCCTTAATAAGTTTGGACCCTTCTATTGTCAAATTGCCGGCACACAGTTTATAGCTTTCCCGGAAAAGGATAATGGATGGTAGCTGCTTTGTCGGCACTTTACCAAACTATTTGTGTCTTTCTTTGCTAATCCTACAGATAATTAATTTATCAACTAACTGAATTTACTCTAAAGCCTCGTACTTTATGTTATAATATATATATATATATATATATATATATATATATATATATATATATATATATATATAATATATATATATATATATATATATTATAACATAAAGTACGATTTTTATTAGATAAAAATTTTCCTGAAGATGCTGGTACTATTTTATCGGCGAAAAGCTTTGAATAAATATATTCATTAAAAGTATTCTTGTTTTTGAAATATTTTTAATTTTTTAATTTATTATATATATATATATATATATATATATTCTTGATATTTTACGTTATCCATTGTTTTTCCGTTGCACTGACTTTATGAAGTTAATATATTACTATTGTAAGTAATTTTATTCACCATTAAGTGCAATGATTTTACCTTGTGTGATGAGGCACCTTTCGGTCACTTGACCATTGTCGAATCACTCACGACTAATAGTAGGAATTGGACAAATCAAAACAACACATGGATCACCACATTTCATTTACATACGTTTTTAGAAAGGATTGACCGATAGAGGCATCGCTTTAAACCTGTGATCAATGTAGCTTACTTAAATTGAACGTATCTGCCTTCACGAACCCTCACATACCCTATTTTCCTAGCTCCAATGCCTAGACTAAAGGTCCCAAGGATAAACCTGTCCTGGATATTGCTTACCTGTTTTGACGAGGCTAAACAGAAGGTCCCATCACTAATTAGGGGTCTAACAGGGACCCGCATTCCAGCTTCATTCTTGGGGATTAACAATTAATGGCAAGGGTTTATAAGATGCCATGGCGACACTTTACTGTCACGTAACGCTCTTAGAAAGGACGTTAGAAAAAATAATTAGGAGACCCGAAAACCCTGTGAGGACTACGTTTGCTGAAACCGAAGCATAGGACCTTTCCCTAAAGGGATTGGATAAACCAATCGGTTAAATTTCGAAGCAAAATCCGTCTTCCGTAAAAACTGACACGGGTTAGGTCAGTTAGATCAATAAATTAAATGTAATTTACATTTACATTTTGTCATTTTTTTAAAACTTAATAATTTTTAAACAGTCGAATTAAATAAATCTTCAAATCGTAGGCTATTCCGTAATTGTTTCCCTATTCTTGCTCAATGCCTACTATTAGCGCCGAATGTGGCTTATATATAACTTGTACACATTTTCAATCGCTAATAAAGTACGTTTTTTCGTCCAATTAAGTTCTAATACATTTTTGTAACCTGTAGTGGATGAAAATATACGTTAATACAGTTTTTTCAAATATGTATTTAATACTTAAATTTAAAAATGTTGTTTTTTGGTCGGGTTTGAGCTTAACGAAACCATGTTTGAAATCCATCCCTTTGACACTGAGTCTACTTTCCCATTGCTAGAAATGAATTATTTATATATATATATATATATATATATATATATATATAAATTATAAGAGAAAGGTTCCTTGCAATAGTAAAGAATGGCAAGAGATGGGTAGGATAAGAAGGTATAGACCACCATCAAAATCATAAATTAGAAATAAAAAAAAGAAAACGAATAAACAGTAACAAACAATAATAATAGTCCAATACCTTAAACTGTATAGAGAGGGAAATGGAAAATTTCAAGGAAATTCGCTCATTGTGATTCTGTCATATATATATATATATATACATATATATATATATATATATATATATATATATATATATATATATATATTATACTTATTATATATATAATACTTATTATTATATACTTATACGTATATTTATTTTTTTATATGTAAGTTTAACTATAAACTTATAAAAGTAACTAAAATAAAACTTTATTTCTTTACCTCAGTAGGAATTGACTTGAAAACATTGTTTTATAATATTACTTGTTTCAAAGTGAATTTTGTAATCTTTTATTATATAATGAAATGTTTTCTTTATACGCAACGTTTAAAATTTGTGTGAGTTCAAGATTTTATTTTCCATTTCTAAATAATTTTTTTTCAATGGTTCCAAGCTAGGTTATCTGTAGGATTTAATTAAGTAATTACTTGAAATATCTGTTACTATTACTATTCGTATCTGTGTCATGTTAAAATATTAACATTTAAACGTCCCAAAAAGATCTGAATGGCTGACAAGACGTCCACAGAAGGGAACAGCAAGGCAGTCGTGCCGTAATAGATACCGGTCTCGAGGATATGGAATTGACGAGTGGAAACACGCAGACTGCTAGTGGAAACGACAGCACTAATCGATACATGGATCCTATTACATCCCTACTAATCCAGTCTATAGAGCCCTTTTGCAGATAGAATTCTGTAATGTTTCTTAAACGTCTTTCCTTACAGCCTCATATTCGTTTACTCACACATTCGCTCAATACAATACGTTTACGTTAGAAGGTTTACCTTTCCTGTAATACGTTTTTACATTAATTTGCTGTTGTGACCAGCGTGACTGTGAAATCTACTCGCTGGACGTCTTCTTATATCGTACCAGTGTACAAATGTCTTTCCTTATAATCTGTTGTAAGCTTGGCTTGATGTATAAGAATTTATATATATATATATATATATATATATATATATATATATATATATATATATATATATATAATATATATAAAATAAATGATGTTGGTACTGTTAGCCAACGAAAAGCTTTGAATTGTAAATTCAATTATAATTCTTGTATTTGTATTTTAACTTAGTTCTTTATTAATACACAAGAATACATATTGCGATATATATATATATATATATATATATATATATATATATATATATATATATATATATATAAAGAACTTAGTCAAAATATAAATACAAGAATTATAATTGAATTTATTAATTCAATATATTGAATTATTGAATACAATAATTCTTGTATTTATATTTTAACTTAGTTCTTTATTAATACACAAGAATACATATTGCGATATATATATATATATATATATATATATATATATATAAAGAACTTAGTCAAAATATAAATACAAGAATTATAATTGAATTTATTAATTCAATATATTGAATTCAATAATTCTTGTATTTGTATTTTAACTTAGTTCTTTATTAATACACAAGAATACATATTGCGATATATATATATATATATATATATATATATATATATATATATATATAAAGAACTTAGTCAAAATATAAATACAAGAATTATAATTGAATTTATTAATTCAATATATTGAATTATTGAATACAATAATTCTTGTATTTGTATTTTAACTTAGTTCTTTATTAATACACAAGAATACATATTGCGATATATATATAAAGAACTTAGTCAAAATATAAATACAAGAATTATAATTGAATTTATTAATTCAATATATTGAATTATTGAATACAATAATTCTTGTATTTGTATTTTAACTTAGTTCTTTATTAATACACAAGAATACATATTGCGATATTTATATATATATATATATATATATATATATATATAAACAAACGCACGTTCATATAGAGTATAAAAAATAGTAATAATTAATAAACACAACAAAATATAACCTGGTTTCCTAAAGTTTCAGCTACTAAGTTGGCATCTTTAGAGACTAATCTTTACTATTATATAAAATCTAATGGTGTGTGTGTGTGTGTGTGTGTGCGCGCGCGCGCACGCGTGCGTGCGTGCGTGCGTTACGTAAAAACTACTATACCCATTGAACTGAATTTTACATGCGCATTTTTATGGTCTTTGGTTAACACATTGGCTTATTTTTATTTAGAAATTTCGTCAGGCCACCCCCCCACTGGTCTTGAAAACTCCCTTAACACTAAATTATCTATACTCCATTATGTCCTTGGCTTAATCAGCTGATAGTAAGTGTGTTTATAAACACCTGTAAAAGTCACTTTCAAACGCATTAAAACTGACATTAAATGTTTGTTGCTATTCATCTTTCATGGTTAGTTATACTTTACACATATTATATCACAAACAGTAGCTTTATATTCTCTGGGTTTTTCAAGACAATAATCGGCAAGTTTATAAACTATACTTTGATTTATTGGGATTTAATTTCAGTAAATTAAATTCAACCCAAGGACAAATACGAAGTAAATCAATATACATATACGTCATCCCCGTCCGAAGGACAGGTACCATGCCAGTATGCTATAAATAGGGATTATTGTATACCTTGCATTAATTTTAATTAATTATTGAATATCTCACAAGAAATGTATAGGCTGCGTAAAAAATCAAATATGGTTTTGATTAATAATTCGAATGATAAATATACACAATTTAAATGCATCTAAACGTAAGTACATTATTAAAACATGAATTATTAGTAAATTTATAAAAATAATATATACTTGTTTGATTTTATATATAGACACAAAGCTTACAATTACTACATACTTCTGTATAACACAAAGGGATGTTCCTGACTTACCAAAAGTATTATTCAAATTAGAGATAAACCCATTCGCTTTTCCGCTATCTTTGCGTTAGTCAAGTTTGGCCACAGAGTTTCGAGACGTATTGCGTTTGCTCCGGATGATCTCTTTAGGAACATTTGTCTGATCCTTTCTCAGTTGGATGCAGGCATTTAGATCATGGCTGCTCAAGAGTCTTTTTTTGCTTAGTTACGAATTATTTCCAGTTCAGTCAACTCATTAGGTTCAGAAGAGGGAGTCCCTCTTGACCTGTCCTCTACTTTTGGTATGTTCAGCGGTCGCAGCGATAATAGCCTTGACAACCTAACTAGAGCTCTGAACCGGACTGTTGTTCCTAAGGTTTGGTGTAATCTTAGCGCCCGTCTCTTCTGCACAGAGCTTGTCCCACCTAGTGATGTTTCCAGCATGCACTTTGAACGCTATTGTTCTCACAATTATGCTACAGTCTCATCCTGAGAGGTCGCCAAAAGGTTAGTGGGAGAACTAGGTCCTGTGCTTTAGTTGGCCAACAAAAGGTAGGTATGTAGATTCCGTATTAGGTGGCTCTAGTAATTCATTGTCCATCAAGGTCTCCAGAATAGTCCCGTCAATCACCCATTACCATGGCGAAGTCGGTGCTGACATGTTTTACCACTAGGTTAAATTTGTTGAGTGAAGAGTTATAGGCTGCTACTATCCGACAATTATTTCACCAAGCCCTACATCAATTTGAGGGGTTTCTAATTTGTGCATTCATTTAGGGCAAAATTTTAAAACATTAGGTGGTGTCATTGCTAGTTCCAAAAATCATTCCAGAAGACATTTGTCGAGAGCGGCATCATGGTGAAGCCGTTGAGTTGGTACAACTGATTTTGTCACTGGCGGCACCGGCATCAGTGATTATAAAAACATCTATATCACTTTCATATAAAACTACTTCTGCTCGCTGTACTTACATTTAAAAATATGCAGACATTTGAAAATACTTTAGTGAAATAATTTTAAAACATATTATTGAGTGAAATGTAAATATCTTGTCCTTGTAAATAGAAAGTCAAAACTGTACTGAAGAGACATGCTCTGACAACAATAATATTTTCTGTATTCGTGTATTCTGCAAATAACGACAATGTATCCTGTATTTCGTGACAGGTCGTCATTAGCTTCGTTTAACTTTTGGTATTGATCTAACTCTTTAGTAAGTTTAAATTATTTTATTACTCCTTCAGGTAAAATTGTTAATATTTGACAATAAGGTAAAACTTACGGTTTGTAAGAACATTTACGTTTTTAAATACTTAAGAGTAGTGTTGTTTTAAAGGAATGCTAGATAATTATATAAAGCATTGATATGTTTGCTGTAAGTGTAGAGTGACACAGATCGTCAGGTATAGCGTGACCGATTAAATGCGCAGGATGAGAAGGCAGATAAAGACGAATGGAATTGGTACCACGAGAGGGAAAACGGGACACCATTGTACACTATACTATTCACTACCTTGTGCACTGGACAAACGTTAGAAAGAGACTATCTGAGCGGTACCCCCACTACACGCGTCAACTAAAGTGCTTCTGCAGATTTCAAGGTCACCAGTCTGGCTAAACCTGACGACCTGTACATTTTTCTCATGCTATAGATTCTTATATTTTTGAATAATCCATTTATATCTGATATGTTTCGGAACTTTTCCCTACTCGTTGAATTAAATATGAACAGAAATGTAAACTCTTTCCGTCCACTACGAAACTGAATTATAGCAAGGATTTATCTAGGGATAAATGGGACTATGTAAAAAATATATATATAAAGAATAAAAGAGAGTTTATTGTCAAATTTGGCAACGGGAACATATAGGCCTATAGTTCCTATATGTGAATGCGAATATAAGCGTTCGGCTCGCATTAATATTGCACGCTTTTTGACATTTATTCAGCCGGTTCTGATTCACATTTTGATTTACGAGTCTCGTACGTTGCAGATACTTTAGCTACAGCTTTAGGGGGTGAAAATACCCAGGGGGATGTCGTGAACGTTTGGAGCAAACCGAAACTTTTATGCCCATGCATTTTTACTACATAAAAACATTAAAATCGCTCTTGATCTTATTTAGTAATAAAATGTGATAATTACAGCTCAGCATTCAATACATAAAAACTGTTTTCGCAGTTAAAAATTATACTTTAAATTGTTAGGCCAACTATTATATATTTTTTAAGTAGGAAACTGAAAAGAAACCTGAAAATAACTACTTACTAGCACTAAGACACTTGAACATATATTTATTACAAATTACACTTTTGCTATTACTTGCGACCAGACATTTGTTAACTAAAAGTTGTTAATTGTTAACTTACACTTGAAGGAAACGTTTTCGTCTTACGACTTCTTCAGCCTCGTACAGCCTAACAATTAACAACTTTTAGTTAACAAATGTATGGTCGCAAGTAATAGCAAAAGTGTAATTTGTAATTTACAACCAGCTCGTCATGAACAGCAATAAGATTTCGATATATATTTATTTATATGTCACTGGTGCCTTTGGAGCACTTATTTTTGTTTAATGAGTACGGTGATTTCGGGAGAGGTATCTCCAATTGTAGAAGCAAACTGTTACTACCGATGGATTAACAATGGGAAATACATTCCTAAATACTACCATCCTCAAAAACAAAAATAGTAAGCGCCAATAAAGGCAAGTGTCACATTTCAATAGAAATATGTTCAAATGATTTAGTGTAATTTAGTAGCTCAGTTTGAAGATGGAATCAAATAATATTACTTACTAGCATTTTTATTCAGATTTTCATTAAAAAGTACAAATATATCTATTGAAGAGAATATATATTTTTTTAAATTTTCTCCCGGTCCCCTCTAACTGCGATGTGGGCCAAATTTACACCTCCAGATTCCCTCGTTAAACACCATTTCGAAATTCAATCCTGGGTACGTACCTGTCATGAGATATGTTGTTTAAAAACGCTTTCTTTGTCAAATCTGATTTGATTTTTTAAATATTCTATTGTAAAATTCTCTTAAATGGTGAGTGGTCCAATCAGTATAGAATTTAACTAGAAAAGGAGTCAGATTCCCGGAAGCCCCAAAGAATTTCTGTGTGCTTCTTCAGCCCGTATGAATGAGTACTTAAAATGAAATGGGGGGGGGGGTAAAGCGTAGTGTTGGCCACATTACAGTCCTCTGTCTTTCCTAAGCCATTTAGTGACAGGAAGGAGCGAATAAGTGTTGGAAAAGTTCTTTGAGTTTATATTTTGTAATAAAACAGCCTAACGCTCTTCCGACTGAGCTATCCTTAATGATTGCACAGCCCGGGTAAGGGCCCAGGATTACAACAGTCCCACTTTCAAGGAAGCCCATCTCTAATGGTCAGCGCGTCGCCAAATGGCTCAACTGTTAAGGGTGAGTTTTGGCTAGTAATTAATATTTTGTAAAAAAAAACTTTTCAGAGAAGCAAATACCTAAAAAAATTATGCGACATGTATGAGGGAAACAAATTCAAAGAACAAAAATTCTTTAATAAACTTAAACTCACATACATATACATTAATATGTACGTGCGCGCGCGGACACACACACGCATGCAAGGACACATAACTAATATTGCAAATAATTCAGTGTCAACTGAGCAAGCGGTAATGTTTGCAATAAATCTCTTAAACGAAGATTTTATGATGTTCAAATTACAGCATGTGCATGGATGTAATGTACTACGTCCGCGGGCGGGTTTTGGGAGAGTCTTGATAATGGTTTCGCCAAGAGGGCAACGCCCCTTTGTAGGAATACAGATGTTTTAACACTCACAGACGCTTTCAAGCAAGAGTATAGGTTATGTGTCTTCTATAACGTTCTTGTAAAACATTACCTATATTTATAAAAGGAGAAGTCCTGACAGACTGATTCGTATCTAACGCTCAGCCTAAGCCATAATAGGGACATACTTGGAATTTGGAGGAAACTTTCATTTGCTAATGTGAAGGAGTACTAGGAAGAGGTTTGCAAAATTTTAATTTTAAGGGTTTTTGTCATTATTGTTAAGGTAAAAGTTAATTTAAATATTTGCATATTCAGAATTACTCGTATTGCCTAACCTGCTTCGACATAAAGACACCCGAATGAGCGTTGTGTTTTAAAATAATTCTCTCTCCAACAATACAATAATCAGCCAGAGTGGCTATTATAGCTTACGAAGGACAGCAAAGGGGTTGATACAGATAGGATTATGCCAGAAACTTACATATATACTCAGTAAATTTTCCAACAATTCATTAAGCTTTGCGATTAAATGCATTCCTTTATTAACTACTTTAGCTACATTTTACTAAACCCTCTATTAACTACATTGAAATGAAGTATTTATTTCTGTCGACCAGTTCCGATGACTACAACTTTCTAAATTTGTTCATCATAATTATATTTACAAAGTAAATAAATACACTTTACATTGACTACTTCTTCCCTTGTGTAAGTAGGCCAGGTATATTTGCGAACTGTCTTCGTGTCGAGAGGTGTAAATACAGTGAGATTTTATCATTATGAATACAATTAACATTAGAAAACAGCAAAACAAACCGCAATAAAGCCCTTTGCTCTGGTAACCTGCCGCCAAGTGTTTGGATGTAATTTCACTGATGGCATATTTCGTGATGGTCGTTAACACGGAGATTATGGCTATCATAGATGGATCCAATATTTTGTACGTCTATGAATTCTCAACAACGGACCGTGTCGTGCGGTTCGGAAGGAACCTTGCTCTTAGATTATATTAGGACACGTCATATTCGAATGACCCGTATCTTCATTTCCCAACACCGAAAAGAATATTCATTCACATATTTTGCCCCTTTAAGATCAAACGATGGCGATTTTTCCTTTTTTATTATGCTTTGTATTCCATTAGGGCACGTAATACTTGGATGGAGCATATCTTCATTTCTCAATACCGAGAATAGGACTCGTTCACGTATTTCGAGCCTTGAAGATCAAATTATAAAGGGTTAACCTTTGTATTACGCATTGTATTCCATTAGGGCACGTAATACTTGGATGGAGCATATCTTCATGTCTCAATACCGAGAATAGGACTCGTTCACGTATTTCGAGCCTTGAAGATCAAATTATAAAGGGTTAACCTTTGTATTACGCATTGGATTGCATTAGGACACGTACTACTCGGATGGCCCGTTTCTTCATTTCCCAATACCGAAAAGAAGGTTCATTCATGTATTTCACCCCTTGAAGATCAAATGACGGAGAATTTACTATCTATTACGCTTTGGAATCCATAAGAGGAGGCAATACTTGGATGGACC
This sequence comes from Prosapia bicincta, assembly GCA_036971475.1. Lineage (NCBI taxonomy): Eukaryota > Metazoa > Arthropoda > Insecta > Hemiptera > Cercopidae > Prosapia > Prosapia bicincta. The sequence goes on along the minus strand of JBAIZL010000002.1, from coordinate 377,716,521 downwards.
ATATCTTACCTTCAAAATATCGAGAAAAAGATTAATTCACGTATTTCGCCCTTTAAAGATCGAATGATACCTTCCGGTTAGTTAGGTCTAGGTATTTGCATAAAGACAATATCAAACCCATTAATTAAAGGTCACCAGGTTGAGAAGTTGAGTTCGATTACAGCAATAGACCACATTTGTTTCAATTTCTACTAATACTTCACACTATCCTTATATATATATATATATATATATATATATATATATATATATATATATATATATATATATATATATATATATATATCTTGTACAAATTTTCAATCGTTAATAAACTACTTTTTATGCATCTATTGAACTTCAAATACACTTTTAAAAATTTGTAGTAAGTGACAAATCAATTAATTTTAGTTTTATTTTCTAGAAAAACGTTTCACGTAAGGTGCAAGGTATTCAATTTAGTTATTTCGTCCCATTTGGCTTAAAATGATTGATAACATATGTTTTCATGAACAGCTGATTTTACGTTATAGGTTACGTAGTAGAACAGCAGTTTGAACGCATAGGTTATGTTACTTTATTTTTATTTATTGTAATTATTTAACAAAATGTTTCAAAAATAAAATCTTCTCTGTTGACCTAAGTATAAATTGACTTAATTTTTGTTCCTGTTACTTGTTAATTATCAAAACGTTCTTCGGACTGATTATAACTTATTCTAAATTATATTTCAAGACTAATCATGCTACAAACATATTTTAAACAACTACGGGATTGATGGCTTTACTGACTTAAAAACTGTTAAAACAAATATTTTTTTCAGCTTGAGTCGTTTGTTTTATAACGATAACGTCTTCTTTTAAAAGCATTAAACTAGTAGAGACTGTGCATAGCTGACTTTCCGAGGTCATTTGATATTGCAAAGAGGATGGTAAAGCGCAAGCCTGGCTGTTAAGGCACCAGAAATTTTTTGGGGCTTCCGTTAATCGAACCAAAGACCGTCGGGCTGGTATTCAAGGTTTTGTATATATTCAAGTACATTTGTGAATAAAATACCAATAGAAGCGAGATCTGCAAGTGCTTTGCAAAGAAGAACTTATGATTTGGGCGAACAATGCTATTTTAGTTTTGAAAATTGAGTCATTCCGAAACGCGTCATCAAAGGGAAATATTGTAATGTTAGGAAATACAGAAAAATGTACTCGAATATATACAAATATTCCTAAACGCAATGAAAACGAGAATATTAAGAATTTCAAGGTTAGGATTTTTCTATATCTGTTTACTATTTTCAAACTTGTAAAGAATTACATTATCAGGTTTCTTCGAGCGCAAACCTGGTTTTTTCAAAAGACTTTTTTAATTACTTTAATTGTTTATACTCGTTCTACATCTTGACTTGAGGAGATTAAGGGAACACAAGTGGATTTGATGTGTAACTTTCTCTTGTAGGCTGGGTTGGTCTCTACACAGACTGCGCGGTTTAAGGCGAGACTACGCACAAATGCCAATAGCTTTTGTTTATTAGAGCTTATTAAGATCTACAACATGAATATGCAGACCCAACTAATGAACGGCAATTATTTGTTCGCGGAGAGAGGAGTGAGACAGAGCTAGTTAGGCTAGGCGTGGAATGGAGGCGCGCTTTTTTATGCAGCTCTCTATTACTGGTGGACGTCAGAAAGCTTACTTGTTAACTGGTAGTAGAATGTTTAAATAACTATCCACATTCCATATAGGCCAACTTGGAATTTTTAAAAAAATAATTCGGTAAAAACGACGGAAGTACAATGAGCGTTAGGAAGGTAGAGGGGAGCATCCTCTAAGTATCTAGTTGTGAGACCGTAGCTCCACAGAATCGACGCTGTGGTTCAGAGTCAATTCAAAACCACGCAATCCTTGATTCTCTCTCTCTATCCCTCTCTTAATTGCCCCTATATCCCTCTCTTTCCCTACTTTCTTCTGTTGTCCTTCTCTTTACATCTTTTCCTTCCTCTCTCTACCTTGAATATTTTAAAATTATATTGTAAAAACGATGGAAGCTCAATAGACGTTAGGGAGGTAGCGAGGAGCATCCTCTAAGTATCTAGTGGTGGGAACGTCGCTTCACAGAATCGACGCAGTGGTTCAGAGTCAATTCAAAGCCATGCAATCCTTGATTCTCTCTATCCCTCTCTTAATCACCCCTATATCGCTCTCTTTCCCTACTTTCTTTTGTTGTCCTTCTCTTTACACCTTTTCCTTTCTCTCTCTACCTTGAATATTTTAAAATTATATTGTAAAAACGATGGAAGCACAATAGACGTTAGGGAGGTAGCGAGGAGCATCCTCTAAGTATCTAGTGGTGGGAACGTCGCTCCACAGAATCGACGCAGTGGTTCAGAGTCAGTTCAAAACCACGCAATCCTTGAGTCTCTCTCTCTATCCCTCTCTTAATTGCCCCTATATCGCTCTCTTTCCCTACTTTCTTCTGTTGTCCTTCTCTTTACACCTTTTCCTTTCTCTCTCTACCTTGAATATTTTAAAATTATATTGTAAAAACGATGGAAGCACAATAGACATTAGGGAGGTAGCGAGGAGCATCCTCTAAGTATCTAGTGGTGGGAACGTCGCTCCACAGAATCGACGCAGTGGTTCAGAGTCAATTCAAAGCCACGCAATCCCTGATTCTCTCTCTCTCTCTCTCTCTCTCTCTTTTAATTTCCCCTATATCGCTCTCTTTCCCTACTTTCTTCTGCTGTCCTTCTCTTGACACCTTTTCCTCTTCCTTCTTCTTTCTACCTTGAATATGGACGTTAGGGAGGTAGCGAGAAGCATACTCTAAGTATCTAGTTGTGAGAACGTCGCTCCACAGAATCGACGCAGTGGTTCAGAGTCAATTCAAAGCTACGCAATCCTTGATTCTCTCTCTCTCCCTCTCTTAATTTCCCCTATATCGCTCTCTTTGCCTACTTTCTTCTGCTTCCCCTCTTTTCTACACCTTTTCCTCTCTTTTTCTCTCTCTACCTTGAATATTTTAAAATTATTTGGTAAAAACGATGGAAGTACAATGGGCGTTAGGAAGGTAGCGGAGAGCACCCTCTAAGTATGTAGTTGTGGGAATCGACGCAGTGGTTCAGAGTCAATTCAAGGCCACACAGTCTCTCCCCTCTCTCGTCCCTTTCTCTTTAATCACTCTCTTTCCCTAATTTCTTCTGCCTCCCCTCCTCTAACCCCTTCCCTCTACCCTTCCTCTCTTTACCTCTATTTCTCTCTATTATCATACAAAAAGCTTAAAGCAAATAAGCCAGCTAACATTAAGTTGGCTTCGGCCAACATTAGGGCAAATAAGTTACATAAAGTTGGAACACAATGACTAACCCAGGTTGGGAGCAAGCCTACTTAATGTGCACGACCGTGGTCATTCGATGTCATGTTTCTTCACTATTCTCAGTATCAAGAGATCGTCACGTCCTTCGGTCCATTCTGATGCCATCTTACCCTTCTCCTTGCACCTCTTTATGAGCCCGATTCACACGTGAGTCCGATTACATCTGTACTTCAGGTTATAACCCCAGTATAACCCCTACTAAGGCGTTTTATGTCCCTAGCTATATTCATAATCCCTTCCTGTCCCTCACAGACTATACTAGCCACAGTAGCCGACTATATGTATCTATTGCCTCGTACATTGCTCCTTGTAGTTTCCTTTGTCTTTAAGAAATAAGGATGATGACAAATATAATAAGTTCTTGACGTAATAGATAGAAATTAAGTTACGTGAAGTATTCGTCTATAATTTTTCGTGAATCCGGCTGTAAATGTTTTTTTTTTATTTCTTGAAACCTTTGACATCAAACCTACATATTTAGCAGCCTGTTATGGATATAGTTGCATTGTGTACAATGACGCAATTCAACGAAACTTTTATGGATGTGGAAGGCTTTTAGTGGGTTGTGGGTAGATTTGGAGTACAGCCGTCAGCTTTCTTCTCTTTGTGCGACTAGCAACAACCGGCGAAGGTGTGGGAGTGACGTGGTGAAAACCCGTGAATCATAGGTTTTCTAATATTTCGTAAAGTTTTTCAACTTGAGTTGGTGAGTTTAAGGACTTTGTATATAGAAGAAATTGTTTGGAGTTTTTTGGTTAGAGTTTGGTAGATGCTTGGTTATACCAATGATGTTGGTTTTGGAGAAAAAAGAAATGAGTATTTATTCTTAATTATTTTTTTGCTAGAATGGCACGTTGGGTGAACATAGGTCAGGCAATATTTACAATGTGTCTGAGGTAGAACCCAAGACTTACTGAGTGTATGAAATTAAGAAGAGTGTAACACACTTTAGACGGTGTTACATATTAAATTTGCAATTTCAGAAAATAAACGAGAATAAATTCCAAATTGTAATAATGTATAACTATGTAAAAAAATTGTTATGTATGATAAATATTTTTAATGAGATCTCTGGCTGATAGTGACATCTATCGAGAAAAATTTAAAATAATAAGTAACCTAGCTATGCATGCGCCCCGTGGATGCGCGGTAAGTAGGAAGGCTGCTTGCTTTCAATTTATCTGTCTCATTAGGCCAGGATGTAACCAGGGAAGGACGTCTCCAAATGGCAAGAAGATGTATTTAGTTTCCTTTTATTTTAATTAATATAAAGTATTTTTTTTTTTAAATCATGGCATAGAAGGCGGCTTACAATACCAGATACAAGATGGGTTGCAGACTTATTCATGGTTTTCCCGACGTTTATTCACGAAGATGAGACCAGGCTTTACCGAGATTTACCCCGAGATGGAAGGGAAGTTGCGACAAGTTAACACAGCTAAGTGGGCGATTTTAAAACTTTTAAAACTTAATTTCAAAATTTAAAACATTTCGAAGCAGAATTTCTAAATTATGAACATTGAACTTTTTAATTAATAAGCATAATTATAATTACGCACCTTTTGGTGCTAATATGTTCACATTAAATTATTAAACTTGATTATACAAGAAAAGCAAGTAAACTCGAATATATGTTCATTTTCAGCCATTGATAAATTTTATTAATTGAAGGATTGCTATCCTTAAAAATTTATAAGTAATGTAAAAAAAAAAAAAAAAAAAAGTTTCATAATCTGTAACTGAGTGTTAAAGAAATTTATGTGTCATGATTTTAATTTATTTCATCTGTCTATTTTAAAATAAAGTTTATGATTTGCTTTAATTGAATTTAAATGTCATTATTTTACCACCGCACAAATACCTTGCATTTCAAGTAAATAAACCTTAAGTATTAATTCAAGAATATTCTGCTAATTTTAATTGTTTAACTTGGTAATTTAAAATACTTTAACTGTAACGGATTTATAACTTCTATTGCGTTACAGACAGACGTATCTTTACGCCTCAACTGTAAGCTAGAAGTGAATATTAAATGTTTTAAGAGTTATAACTAAATAAAATCCAATTTGTATAATTATAAACCGTTACACAAATTGCGCGACTCTGCTGTATAAATTTGAAATGTAAATTTGTGTGTTGGCAAAAAGAAAATTTAAAAATGGTTGAAAATAACCGAATTCATTAAATATATTCAAAACGTAAATTCACAGTGTAAAATTTTGTAAAATGTATAAATTGAAAGTAAAAGGATGTAGCTTGTGTAAACAGCATGGTAAAGTTAGGGGAGAAAACCAGTTTTAACCAGTTTTTACTTGTAGTATAGTCAAGGTCAGAGACTCTTATTGTTCAAAACATTTTGTCATGTCTATGCGTAGCAAGTTCTAGATTTTTAAAAAGGTTTGTGCATGGCCTTGAAAGCTAATTGTCGAGTACCAGTGTTTACACAGTTGCGAGCCTGTTTAAATATTTCGAGTTTGCTTGACTTTCTGTTTAAGAATAGATTCTCGTGGATTTTCTGAAAATAATCCTATTAAACGAAATGGCTTTAAAAATAGACCTTCTGTCAAAGGAGGAATTAGAATATGAATTAAATTTAAGAAATGTCAATTTTAGAAGTGATTCAGTTGCATCTGACGTAAGAAAAATTTTAAGAAAAGTTATAAAAGATGTTAATATAGTGGCTAATCCTATTCATTTGAAAGATAAATTAAATGTAAACAATGAATTTGCAGTTATTAGTGAAAAATTTAAAACTTTGATGAAAAGTGTTAATGATTTAAAAGACGATCCTAGAGTTATTGATACAGTCAGATCAGAAACTAAAGTAATTCATTTAACCACTAGATGTAATGTTTTGCTAAAATTTAAGATCGAACAACAGATGAGGGATGAACTTAATGATATTTTAAAAAAGTTAAATGATTTAAACAAAGCAATAACTGAATTGAATGTTGATGTAAGTTTAAAGACAGAAGTAGTAAGAAAATTATCCGAAGAAAATATGTCGGAAGAAAATTTACAAGAAGTGTTCTTAAGTACCCATGAAGCTTCAATAACATCCAATGTAGATAAAGTCTGTACTAATGTAAGACCCCAGAATGCTGTGTTCCATTTCAGATTGTATAATAAGCTAACAAATCCATTAGAGAGATATCTCAAATTGTTCATTACAACAGATGGTTTAGAATCTAAAAAATTGTTAAATTTTATTAAAGTGGTATTGAAATTGAAAAACGAGGTAAAGCTTTCCGATAATCAAATATTAGAACTAAGTATGAATTATGCAACCGGTCCATTATTGGATAAATTGTTGTCAGCTTTAGAACAAAACAGTAATTTAAAGGAATTTCACCAGAATGTCTTAAAAACATTTGTACCCATTAATTTAGGGAAAATTTAAAAAGAGATTTGATTAATAGACCTCAAGGTATTGGCGAACCCCTGCCTCTTTATGTACAATCTTTGAAAGAGCATAATGAATTATTGTTAGGTGAATATTCTGAAAATGATTTAGTTGAACTAATTAAATTAGGGATGAATCCAGAAACCAGGAATAAGTTGTCATTTATTAGAAACCCTACATGCTTAAATGATTTCAACGAAATGTCTGTGCAAATTCAAAACATTACATATAATGATCATGTAAGAAATAGAAATAGTGAACAACAGTTCAGGGCATATCAGAAGTCCAATATGTATGGTAATTCTAGCAATAGTAACTATAACAATAATAATTCTAACCATGGTAATAGTAACAATCGCTATCAAAGACCACCTCAATATCAAAATTATAACCATAAACCAATTAAATGTTTTAAGTGTGGTAAATTGGGTCACAAGGCTAATGTGTGCAGAACAAATTCAAAAAACTAATTAAGAGGGAGGCATTCATCAGGAATACCTCCCGCAATTTTGTAAAAAATATGTTTTTGGCTAAGCATAAAGGTAACTCACAAGTAAATTTCGATACAAATGATAAAAAGAATAACAAATGTAATCAGGTCAATTATTGCCAAAATGTAAATAAGAAAAATGTCAATTATAAAAAGCATATTTTTAATAAAAATAATAAAGATAAAAACAAATGCCTAAGGGTTTTGAAAATGGTAAAAAATAGGAAGTGGATGAAAATCCAACCTAAAATAATTATGTTACCAACAATAGATATAAAAATAAATAAAATAAGCAATAAAAGTAAAGCCCTTATTGACACTGGAAGCTCAATCAATTTAATTAATGAAAAATATATTCAAGAGAATAAATTGCTGAACAAAATAACAATGTATAAGTCAGATATGGAAACTATTGTAGCTGCTAATAATGCTGAAATTAAAGTGAAAGGTTTTTGCATTCAAAAAATAAAAATAAAACACTTTAGCTGGTATGTAAAATTTTATATTGTAAATAATGTAACTTGGCCCCTGATATTAGGAACTCCATTCATCCATGAAACAGGTTTAATAATAGACATATCAAAACAAGAATGTTATTTTAATTTTGATCCTACAGTAAAAATAAAGATTAATAATTTTAAATCCTTAAGCAATAACAATATAACGAGTAATAGTAAAATACAAATTGGTAGTCCAGAAGGAATTAAAGAAATAGAAGCAATAGTAAGACAATTTCCTAATGTATTTACAGACAAGATTGGCAAAGCCTTAAATTTTAAATTTGATTTAAAAGTAAAATCTGAAGAAATTGTAAAAGTTAAACCATATCCCATCAGTCCACCTAAAATGACTATTCTAAAAGGAATAATAGATGATTTACTAGCACAAGGAATAATTGAGCATTCCACTAGCCCATATTTGAGTCCTTCATTTTTAGTGTCAAAGGGTGATAAACATAGACTTGTAGTGAATTATGGCAAAATGAACCAATTGATAGAAAGAGTTTCACATCCTATTGGCGACATGGCCGATTGTTATCAATATCTGGGTAATGCTAAGTATTTTAGTTGTATTGATCTTTGTAACAGTTTCCACCAGATACCGCTTACCGAAAATAGCAAAAAATATACCGCGTTTTCAACACCTTTTAGTCAATACAATTATACGAGAATTCCATATGGTTTGCATGTAGGCAGTGGAATATTAAGCTCGTATATAGAAAGAATTTTTAGCGATATTAAGTTTAAATACATGTTAAACTTTGTTGATGACATCCTTATATATAGTAATAGTTTAGAAGAACATCTGAAACATGTTAGAGAGGTAATTAGTAGATTGAGTAAAAATAACTTAACTGTAAATTTGAGCAAGGCAAAATTTGTGTGTAAAGAGATTAATTTCTTGGGCAATAAAGTGAGCCATAATCAAATTAAAATCGATCCAGAAAGAACAAATTCAATAAAAAATTTTCCTAGACCAAAAAATGCTAAGGAAGTGTCTAGATTTATCGGCATGGTGTCATTTTTCAGTAGTTTTATTAAAGATTATGCCAAAATTGCTAGTGTATTGAACGAGTTAAGGAAGAAAAGAGTTAAATTCCAGTGGACGGAAGACTGTGAGAAAAGTTTTAACACCTTAAAAAATTGTATATCTAATCCTCCCTGTTTAGCAATAGCAGATTACAACAAGCCTTTCTATCTGATGACAGATGCCAGTGAGCATGGCGTTGGTGCATGCTTGTTACAGAAAAATGAAGCCGATCAAAAGAAACCAGTAGCCTACTTTTCAAAGAAATTCACAGATTCAGAGAGAGCTCTTTCAGTATACGAAAAAGAAACTTTAGCCATTGTTCTTAGCATCGAAAAATTTTATAAATTCTTAGAGGTACAACCCTTTTACTTGCTTACAGATAATCAAGCTTTATCATGGTCTCTTACACATTTCCGAAAGTTAGGCAAATTGGGAAGATGGTTAGAGAGAATTGTAAGTCTACCTTTCAAAATATTTCACATAAAAGGGCAACAGAATGTCGTAGCCGATGCTCTTAGTAGGATCCACAATAATGGGGAAGGTATTGATATCGAAATAGTGGAGATAGAGTCGAAGGACGAAATCTTTAAAAAAGATAAACAGGGAAAGAAATTCCAATCTATTAACAACAACAAATGTCCTAATCTTCAAGCTAATGTAATTTCGCAAATACCTTTAGGTTACCTAGATTTGAAAGTACATCAAAAAACCGATCCTGAAATAACAAAAATTGTAGAAAGTATTAAATCTAAAACTAACAATAAAAAATTTTGTATGAGCAAAGGCCTATTAATGTTTAAAGATAAAAACAAATTAAAAATTTATTTGCCTGTTAATTTGAAAGACATGATGTTCGAATACTATCATACTTCATTTCTTGGTGGACATCTTAGTCAATAAAAAACAATGTCAAAGATTAACCAATATTTCTATAGACCTAATTTGTGTGATTTTATAAAACAAAAAATTAAAGATTGTCAAATATGTGCTACTTGTAAACAAGCACCAAAAATTTATAATGGGAAACTTGTAAGTTTTGTATCAAACAATCCCATGCAAAAACTGTATGTAGACATAATGGGACCATTAGTAAGGAGTAAGAAAGGTCATAATCATTTGTTAATTGCAGTAGATGATTTAAGTAGATTCTGTTATATAATGCCTTTAAGAAATGCCAAAGCTGTAAATGTCATCAACAAGTTGAGAGATGTAGTTTTTGCTAATTTTGGTATGCCTCGTTTCTTGGTGTCTGATAATGGAGCATGTTTTAAAGCCATTGAGTTTAGGAATTTTATGTTTAATAATGGAATAAAACATATCAAAACCCTACCGTACATACCTAGAGCCAATAAGGCTGAGAGATATATTAAAAATATTAAGGTTTTGTTAAGGAGCTTTTTTCATGATAAACAAACAATGTGGGATGAAGGACTTCATTATTTGCAAATTTGTCTAAATTCAGCCTTCAATGAATCCACTGGCCATTCAGCCTTTGAGTTAATGTTTAATTTTAAACCAAATGATTTATTAACAAATTTGTGGAGTTTGAACGACATTGTAGAAAATAAAATTACTAAAAGAGAAATAGCAAGCAGACTTAACAAAGCCATGAAAAATATTAAAATGTCAATTGAGAAAAATAAAAAGTATGGTATCTATAAAGGTGATAATGTACATCCTTTCAAAATAGGAGATAAGGTGTATGTAAAGCATCAGTCATTATCAAAAAAGATAGATAAATATCAAGCTAAGCTAGATGTAAAATATAAAGGTCCATACAAATTATTATATTTCTTAAACCCTGTAAGTGTTTTGATACAAGGGGTAGAAAATTTAAATGAGATACGCAAGGTGCATATCTCGCAATTAAAAAGAGGGTAGGAAATCCCCTACCGCTGCAATTGTTCGTAATGCGAATAAAAGGTTATTAATTTAGACTTAGACTACACAATTACACAAGGGGTAAGACTATTTGGTCCCAGACTCATGACGCGGACCACACGTACAAGACGGACTGACTTTACAAAACAAACTACTTTAAATTAAACAATACATAATTAATAACACTTTAACAAGCAAAAAACTGAACAATTTGCAACAACTTTTAAATGATGTTTATGAAAGATACGGGAGTAATGAATCATGTAATTAGGTATAAATTTATATGTAAACTTCGTATTTAAAGACAATGGTGCGCACCGAATAAATAAAAACACTATTGAAGTGAGTTGATGTTATTTATGATCAGTTGATAAAAGTGTTTTAAAGAAGTAAAGGCAGTAAGGAACATTATGTGAAATTTTAAGAGTATGTGTCTATACAATGTTTTAAAAATGTAAAAGAAGAAATGATTATTCATTTATTTGTAATAAAAAAAAAAAAAAAGGTTTAATTTTGTTTGAAAGGATGCTAAATCCGAGAAATAATTTGTTTGTATTGTGTTAATGTAATAAAAAAAAAAAAGATTTTATTTTTGTTGGTTAAACTAAGCTTGTTCTAGTTAAGGACATGCAAGTTATGTTAAAGGGTTTATGATATGTTTTCCCAAAGAAAATAATTTGATTGTTAACTTAAGAGTTGTTCGTAAATCGTTACATTTAATAAAAAAAAAAAAAAGGGAGAAATGAAATGACACAATTTTTTTTTCAAGAGGGGGGAAAAATATGTAACACACTTTAGACGGTGTTACATATTAAATTTGCAATTTCAGAAAATAAACGAGAATAAATTCCAAATTGTAATAATGTATAACTATGTAAAAAAATTGTTATGTATGATAAATATTTTTAATGAGATCTCTGGCTGATAGTGACATCTATCGAGAAAAATTTAAAATAATAAGTAACCTAGCTATGCATGCGCCCCGTGGATGCGCGGTAAGTAGGAAGGCTGCTTGCTTTCAATTTATCTGTCTCATTAGGCCAGGATGTAACCAGGGAAGGACGTCTCCAAATGGCAAGAAGATGTATTTAGTTTCCTTTTATTTTAATTAATATAAAGTATTTTTTTTTTTTAAATCATGGCATAGAAGGCGGCTTACAATACCAGATACAAGATGGGTTGCAGACTTATTCATGGTTTTCCCGACGTTTATTCACGAAGATGAGACCAGGCTTTACCGAGATTTACCCCGAGATGGAAGGGAAGTTGCGACAAGTTAACACAGCTAAGTGGGCGATTTTAAAACTTTTAAAACTTAATTTCAAAATTTAAAACATTTCGAAGCAGAATTTCTAAATTATGAACATTGAACTTTTTAATTAATAAGCATAATTATAATTACGCACCTTTTGGTGCTAATATGTTCACATTAAATTATTAAACTTGATTATACAAGAAAAGCAAGTAAACTCGAATATATGTTCATTTTCAGCCATTGATAAATTTTATTAATTGAAGGATTGCTATCCTTAAAAATTTATAAGTAATGTAAAAAAAAAAAAAAAAAAAAAGTTTCATAATCTGTAACTGAGTGTTAAAGAAATTTATGTGTCATGATTTTAATTTATTTCATCTGTCTATTTTAAAATAAAGTTTATGATTTGCTTTAATTGAATTTAAATGTCATTATTTTACCACCGCACAAATACCTTGCATTTCAAGTAAATAAACCTTAAGTATTAATTCAAGAATATTCTGCTAATTTTAATTGTTTAACTTGGTAATTTAAAATACTTTAACTGTAACGGATTTATAACTTCTATTGCGTTACAGACAGACGTATCTTTACGCCTCAACTGTAAGCTAGAAGTGAATATTAAATGTTTTAAGAGTTATAACTAAATAAAATCCAATTTGTATAATTATAAACCGTTACAAGAGTTCAGACTTTTACTACCAAGGTTGTCTACTTTTACTAGTTTTTTACTAGAAAATCCCAGAATCTACAATATTCGGGCTTGAACAGACACAGTTATAAGAATCGTTTTATCCCCCAATCGAAAAAGAGAACATTAGGTACGTGTAAAATTTATGTAACGACCTTGTAAACTCTATCCTCAGTCTGGCGTGTAGATGTTAGATGTGGTCTTTGTTACGGGTAGGTGGTAGGTCTACATCAAGAAAGCTACTGTCCACTCGAGCCTTGATAAGCTACCATTCTTTCATGTTTCCAGGGGATCGCATGTATGTACGTTAAATCACCATGTCCTCCGTGTAACTCTATTCCTACTTTGACGAGTAGATGATAGATAGGGTCTATGTTACGGGTAGGTGGTAGGTCTACATCAAGAAAGCTACTGTCCACACGAGCCTTGATAAGCTACCATTCTTTCATGTTTCCAGGGGATCGCATGTTCGTACGTTAAATCACCATGTCCTCCGTGTAACTCTATGCCTACTCTGACGTGTAGATGATAGATGTGGTCTATGTTACGGGTAGGTGGTAGGTCTACATCAAGATAGCTACTGTCCACTCGAGCCTTGATAAGCTACCATTCTTTCATGTTTCCAGGGGATCGCATGTAAGTACGTTAAATCACCATGTCCTCCGTGTAACTCTATCCCTACTCTGACGTGTATAGATGATAGATAGGGTCTATGTTACGGGTAGGTGGCAGGTCTACATCAAGAAAGCTACTGTCCACTCGAGCTTTGATAAGCTACCATTCTTTCATGTTTCCAGGGGATCGCATGTATGTACGTTAAGTCACCATGTCCTCCGTGTAACTCTATTCCTACTTTGACGAGTAGATGATAGATAGGGTCTATGTTACGGGTAGGTGGTAGGTCTACATCAAGAAAGCTACTGTCCACACGAGCCTTGATAAGCTACCATTCTTTCATGTTTCCAGGGGATCGCATGTTCGTACGTTAAATCACCATGTCCTCCGTGTAACTCTATGCCTACTCTGACGTGTAGATGATAGATGTGGTCTATGTTACGGGTAGGTGGTAGGTCTACATCAAGAAAGCTACTGTCCACTCGAGCCTTGATAAGCTACCATTCTTTCATGTTTCCAGGGGATCGCATGTAAGTACGTTAAATCACCATGTCCTCCGTGTAACTCTATCCCTACTCTGACGTGTATAGATGATAGATAGGGTCTATGTTACGGGTAGGTGGCAGGTCTACATCAAGAAAGCTACTGTCCACTCGAGCCTTGATAAGCTACCATTCTTTCATGTTTCCAGGGGATCGCATGTATGTACGTTAAATCACCATGTCCTCCGTGTAACTCTATTCCTACTTTGACGAGTAGATGATAGATAGGGTCTATGTTACGGGTAGGTGGTAGGTCTACATCAAGAAAGCTACTGTCCACACGAGCCTTGATAAGCTACCATTCTTTCATGTTTCCAGGGGATCGCATGTTCGTACGTTAAATCACCATGTCCTCCGTGTAACTCTATGCCTACTCTGACGTGTAGATGATAGATGTGGTCTATGTTACGGGTAGGTGGTAGGTCTACATCAAGATAGCTACTGTCCACTCGAGCCTTGATAAGCTACCATTCTTTCATGTTTCCAGGGGATCGTACGTACGTGAAATCACCATGTCCTCCGTATAGGTCTATCTTTACTAGTGTATGTTAGTCTCTATTACCGCAATAAAGAGTTACTCTAAGCCAAGGATGCGTCTCTGCAAGTAGGAATTGTGGCTCCCTAACCAGGGGTTAACATAACCTAACCTACATTCTACTACCTACCATATCTCTCTTAATGGGCTCAATACAGACAGAATTCTGCTCCGTAGCCAATATTAATCGGTCTAATAATATTTAAACAACTTTAACATTAGGTTACAGTCACTCTGATATTTGTAAACCCTTTTTCATGTGTGTTTCTAAATGTTTTCAAAAATTGGCTTTATTACTACCTACAGACAATAATAGTTTGTTTTAACACATCCCCTGATGCTATGATTCACCAACGAAATCCTCCTCAGGTGCCAAATATATCAAAGAACATTATATGATTCAAAAACATTAGAGTTATGAAAAATTTAAATATCAATAACACAAAAATTAATAAAATAAAATAAAAACAAAAGCAATCATTTAAATGTAAAATATGACAAATATTAAAATGTCTTGCTTCAGCTAACACACACTGTCAATGAGACGAAAAAAGTCAACATTCATGTCTTCAAACCATGTTGACACAAATGTCAACATTTGTAGAAAAGTTATCTTCACTCTTTGAACAACTGGAAATAAATTTTCAATTTATGAAGGGCTTAAATTTCAGAAAATCTTGATAAAACAGAAAATTGATAAAACAGTGAAGAGAAGAAACAATTGTAAAGCATACAAAGGTGTTGCTGGGTGCATTGACCCTAAACCGAAGGGTCAGTGTGAAGGAGTGACATAATCTGAGTATGTAACTTTAGTGAGTACATTATTCTGTATCGTAATAAACCATGAATGCTTTTTAGTCGGTTTAAGTTAATAAATTAAGTAAGTATGCAATACCTAATTGTTTACCCGTTTTTAGTGTACCACCTTATAAATTGTTTTTCAAATTTCTTGGCTTGGATAATTAGTGCTACAGTAGCAGGAAGCCGATCTACGATCGGGTCTTGGTGAGGATAAAACTCCCTACATACCAATTTTGGTAAAAAAAGTAGTTTTCGATATTTAAAAATGTTAAAAAAATCTTGATGATAATGATTTTTCAGAAGAATTTCATTTATCCTATTAAAATGCTGAGGTTGAAAATCCCCCTATTTGAAAAACTTTACAAATATATATATATATATATATATATATATATATATATATATATATATATATATATTAAAATAACATAGGTTATTCAAATACAAGAATATTTATTAATTTATATCCAAAGCTTTTCGTTGTCAAACAGTACTAACATCATCAGGAATGAAAATTACAATAATTTGGTGATGACGTTGGTACTATTCTATTAAACAAGAAAACGTGTATATATATATATATATATATATATATATATATATATATATATATATATTAATCGTTTAGTCGTTTAAGAATATTATATAGGCCTATCGCCTCTGAAACAATATGCTTTTACATGGACTAATGTGTATTTACGTAAAGCTTTGGCTGTTGCTTTTCTAGGTGTTGGTTTTTTTATCAAAAAAAAGGTTGTATAAATTAACTGCATTTTTTAATTCCTTCCATTAGCTAACACTCTGTATATCTTATACAAAATTTCAATCGTTTATAAAATACGTTTTTATTCATCCAATCAAGTTCAAATACATTTCTTTTAACCTGTAGTGGATGAGAATTGATGTTAATATAGTTTCTTCAAATATTTATTCATATAACTAAATTTAAAAAACGTTGATGGCTCGGTCAGATTCGGACTACGTGTTTGAAATTCAGGACTTTAGCACTGAGCCAACATTCTCATAGCTAGAAATCTATTCTTAAAGATGTATATGAAATTATAAAAGAATGGTTCCTTAATATGATGAAGCATTACAACAGATGGATAGAATGAGAAATTATAGACCACCATAAGATCCATAAATTAGAAACAAAAAAAAGAAAGGGGAATAAATAGATAGTAATAAACACAAATAATAGTTCAACACCATATAGTGTATAGAGAGGGAAATGGAAAATTGCAAGGAAATTCGCTATCTATTTTGCTACTTAATATTGTGATTCTGTCATATGTATATATATATATATATATATATATATATATATATATATTGCAATTATGAAATAAAAAGTAAATAAAATAATATTTTTCTTCATATACCTCAGTAGGAATTGACTTATTTTTTTTATATGACTTGTTTAATGCTATGCATTCCACGACCAAATCTTCACTAAACGATTCTTTTTGTATTATTTTTTAGGTTCTTTACAGCCTGGGCCACTTTCCACATTCCTATCTCAACTTCCTCGTTTCTGCCGTCATTGACCATTTCTGCAGGCCTGTATGTAGTTTTAAGAGAATCATTGAGAATGCTTACTATACGGGAGGATTGTGGAAATAAATAGGAGTATAATAGGGCCAAGAAAACCCCTGTTAAGGATTTAGGGGATGATCAATGCATCACCACATATGCACACCTAAAGCAGACCTATTCTCTTTCGGTGTTAGAAAACTGTGTCTACCCGTTAAATATGTCGTAAAATATAACTAATTATAATGACAATAATTTTACCTGATACATTTGTAAAATTAAGTTTTAATTCTTGATTGTGTTTACATAAAGAGAAAAATGAGGCCAAACTGAGGCTACTGTCTGTGTATGTTGTTATATTTGTGTATACTATTAGACAAACTTATGTGCAGATTGTTTTATGTACATTCAATTAGGAAAAGTTTCTATAAGTAGTTGACTTATACTATATTGTTGAACAAGCTCCAATTGATTTTATAAAATTAATAGTGCTTTAATTTTATATTTTTTCCAGGAGCATTCACGACTTGTACTGGAAATACGAGAAGAACACAGATTTCAAAATGTGGGTCCTTGTTCAACAATACGGGTATGTAGAAACGTTTATGATATCTATAGATAAAAAGTTTGTATGCAGCATATCTCGTCTATATTGTTCAATTAATTTGGCCCAAACTTTGTACAGTCCTTTATAAAACACTGAACAAATAAACTGTTCAAGTTAAGATAGGACAAATGAATTATGGTTTTTTCAGCTGTTTTGAGTACAGCCTATCCTGTAACGAACCCACGTAATATGTCTTTTTACTGTATATACAACAATTCAGGTAACAAATTAATTAATATATATTCGAAATTAAATCATTAAAACTGAGGTTAGTTATATATTTTTGTATGTTGCAAATAGTTCTGCTTTATTAATGGATTAATATAATCAGCAAGTAATATCAAAAAGTTTTTAAACTCAATTCTTACGCAGGTTAACAAAAAAAAAAAAAAAAAATTATTTTAGTTTTTTTTACTACATAATTACAATTACTATAAATAAAGTAAAATAACCCATGCGTCAAAACAGCTGTTCTACAACATAACGTATATCATAAAATCAGCTGTTTTATGAAATCATCTATTATTTATTTTAAGCCAAATGGGACGAAATAACAGTATTCCATACCTTGCCCCTTTTATGAAAAGTGTTTCTGCCATTTAAAAGTTAAATTATTTCATAAATTTCATTAAGAATTAATATTTGAAAAAACTGCATAAACATCAAGTGCCATTCTCTACAAGTTTTATTAAAATGTATTTGAACTTGAGTGGATGAATAAAAAGCATTATATTAACGTTTGAAAATTTGAAGAATATATATATATATATATATATATATATATATATATATATATATATATATATATATATATAGGGAGAGTGTAAACTAGTAGAAGGAATTGAAAGAGTAAAATAGGTATTTTCGCACTGGTGAGTATACTATAAATATTGTGGAATGTGTTTTTTCATCACTAAGACAGTTATGAAGTTCCAGGAGGTGATAAAAATACGTTCTAAACAAAGAAAACATTATTTGAAACCTCCCTAATCATAAATAGTCCTTAAAGGTTTCATTAAATATTGCAACATAAATATAACCTCTCTCGACAAACATAGGCTACTTACGTATGAATAAATTGCTGAAAAATTACCCCATCATGTTAGGTCACGTTACTATAAAATATATTAAAATATTATTACTAATTACCTGTATGGAATAGATTTTAGTTTAACATAAATTTTAATGAAAATTTATTTTCATTAAATAGTAATAAATACGATGTAAATTCATCCCTTACGTGAAACTCTGCCTTCTTGTTCCGCGCCGCGATTGCAAACACGTAGCATATACCAAAATTCTTTTCCCACCACTTCCTTGTTATTAAGTTTCTTGTGTAGCTAAAGTGTATTTCCATTCTTTGTTACCAACTGTAGCCGAACTGGATACTTTGTAGTTATATCTTGAATGGGAATGGGTGGGGAAAGTAGCGTGCAATAAATAAATAATTGTAGGCTGTAATAACAACAATAATAACATGAAATCAAATGTACTTTAAGTTTATAAGCAAATCTTTATAATCTTTCAAGTTTCTGCTATGTTGAACATTAATACATTGGGTGTCATAGTTTTCTGCCTCTATTAAATATTGTCTAAGTATCGGAGACGCCCTCCTAACAGAACCTTAAATGTAGTCTCAATAAACTGCTAGACAACATACTCGTAACTAACATTAAAATGTGTCATCTATAACAATTAGATCGTACAATTATTTTTGAAAATGTTAAAATTTTACTCCAAATCCTGTCAACGTGAATAGGTGACTGACGGATATTATACTGACGCGAAATTGTATTTTTATATCTATCCAGTAACTTTGTCTAGGCATCGCTATAAATGTTTTCACTTCAACATGCTAGTAGAGTTGCAAATTTAAAAATAAACTTAGGCAGTTTTATCGCAATCAAAGCCACGTTGTTAAAAATAAAAGTTTTTTTAATTATTTCAAAAAACAATTTTAAAAGGAAATACATAGCTACAAAACGTCCTTGATTATAGTGATGAAAGTAGTTATGTAAAAGTGTCAAGTTTAAACAACTTCGCCGTTGTAAATGTAGTAATTCTACTTTCCTATTTGTGGTCTTGTTTTGTTTGTAATAATGTTTGTTATTTTGTAACCATTATTTTATTTGGGTCATGTTTGTGCTTTTCGGGAATGTAGTCAGGTTTCAGGAAATAGTGTAAATTTATTTTACTCAAGCGAATAAATTACATTGACGAACAGCTGATTTATGACGTCGAGTGATTAATTTCGATTAGGGTTAAAGAATTTTTATATGGAACATTATTTTCATGTTCAAAGTGAGAATATGTTGTCTTGAATACGATGAAATGACCTCCTTTTCAATTTCTTATCTTATTAGTCCACACTTGTTTTAAAATTGTATTTTTACTTGAGTGAATAATTAGAAGTATTTTATTAATGATTAAAAATTGTAACTATATATATATATATATATATATATATATATATATGAAGTT
>JBAIZL010000002.1:377676808-377694308 GCA_036971475.1 Prosapia bicincta | reverse complement strand
ACATGTCTATATTTAGGTCAATATTCTTCCTTGGATGTATGTTTGAAACAGGCTGTACTTTGACCATTTTTTTAATGACATGTCTATATTTAGGTCAATATTTTTCCCTTAATGCATGTTTGAAACAGGCTGTGCTTCGACCGTTGTTTATGACATGTCTATATTTAGGTCAATATTCTTCCTTGGATGTATGTTTGAAACAGGCTGTACTTTGACCATTTTTTTAATGACATGTCTATATTTAGGTCAATATTTTTCCTTTAATGCATGTTTGAAACAGGTTGTGCTTCGACCGTTTTTTATGACATGTCTATAATATTGCAGTTTCCGTGTTTTTATAATAGTCACAATTTCATTATTGCTTTTCATAGCACATTTCTGTGATCTGTATAATTGATTTTGAGCAATAAACAGCGATTCCAGTTTTTAATGGTCTCCAATATTCATATTTCAATATTGCTGATAATTGTATCCAAAATAAAGCAGAGGAATTTCCATTAGAATTTGGTTTAAGAAATTAAGTGCAAAGTTTAGATATATTGTATGTTGCTTTTTCGACTTTTTTGTGAGTACAATAACGGTTTAGTGGAGGAAGTAAAACATTATAAAACACTTAGCACCAAAGATTTTATAAGAGGTACAAAACCCTCGTGAGGGCCGTCTTCCATCCTACAAAATCGTCTCACGTCAGTCAGTCAAGCGGTACGAACCGATTCATTTCTTTCTGGATCCTTTTCGAGTTAAACTGTTGTAAAATATTAAGTTTTTGTTATATAAAGTAAATATTTTGCAAAATGTTTTCTTAGTCTGTACTTGCATAATGAAACAAAGAAACAATAATATTTCCAAATCTCTACCTATTATTATTTAGGCTTTATAGGGTAGATTTAGGAAAATGAATTTTGCTTATTAATAGCCAGTTGTTCAAACGGTTCTTTTGTTGTGAAAGTACTGAAATAGTCCTAACTTTGTCACCTTCCATCCTACAAGATCATCTCACGTTAATCAGTCAAGTGGTTTTCTCATCTCGGAGTTTTCTTAATTCCCTCTCTTTCAATTCCTTCTAATAGGTCACACTCTCCTTATATATATATATATATCTTGTTCTAATTTTCAATCGTTGATAAAATACTTTTTATTTTTTAAATAACAGATTTTTTTAAATAATAATTAAACAATTAAATTTAATTAAATAATTTTAGCTTTATATGAGAGACAAACCTTTCACGCAAGGGGCAAGTTATACAATATAGTTATTTTGTCCCATTTAGCTTAAAATAGATGATAACATATGATTTCATAAAACAGCTGATTTTATGTTTTAGGTTATGTGGTAGAACAGCTGTTTTAACGCATGGTTTATATTACTTCGTTTATATTAATCGTATTTATTTAATAAAAATTAATTGAAATAAAATATTTCTATTTTAATTTGAGTAGGAATTTAGTTTAAAAAATATTTGTTTATATTTTTTTTTATTTAGAAAAAACGAACAAATTTGTAATATTTATTTTAGTAATAAAATGTGACTGGAAAGTCTTTAGTAGGTATTACCGCAACAGAAATTACCTTCAGCGTCGTCGATCTCTGAAGTGACACAACCAGACCTGCGCAGAACTAATTGAAGGTCGCCCGTCTACTCGCACTGAATGCCAAGTACCACGACTGCGGCTTACTTCCATTTCTGTGTACATTGAATGTAGGTCGACGATCTCTTCTTTTTAGAGGATAATCGATTAAGGCAATTTGTCACAAAACCGTGGTTCAATGAACTGCGAGAATCGATAGAATTCTATGTGAGTGTTACACATCGGGCTAGTGAAAAGACAGTAATGGTGATTAAATGCAAAAAATACGTAGATAATTTATTTGTTTCAGTATAATAGGTATTAGCTAAAGTGTATGGATATAATTTTGTTCTCTCAAGTAATTGCAACACAACTGTAATTAGCGTGCAATAATCGTGAAATGACACTAATTCTTATGGGAAAGGGATTCAGGTATGCAGCATCTGTTGCCACAAGTGAATACCATAGTAGTAGAGAAATTATAACACAATTAAAGAAAGATACTCAGTCACGTCTTTACTAATTCAATGAATGCCTCTACTCCTTTGATAATTTAAGCAATACACGATGAACCTCCTTTCGACGATAATTCTAACTCATAAATGACTCTTGATGAGGTGAGAGACAGTTTTAAAAGAGACTACTGAAGTTTTGTGTACGTTTCGACAACACCAATAAATCTTGTGATCCTTCTTACAACTGGATACTGATTAAGTCTTAGAAATAAATATATTTTAAGAACTAAGAATTCTCAAGCCTTGGGTTTTTAATCCTTATAGTGTAACTTTATTTATAAAAGTTAACTAGTATTTAGTTTTGAGAAGGACCACGAGAATTGTTGTTGTCGAAACATTGACAGAATTTCATAAAGTTTATTTAATATTGTCTCTCATTTACTTTCATATAAGTCCTTAAAACTCTAACTTTAGTCTTAAAATATCTATGAAAAGAAATATAAAAGATTATGGTCACTTTTGAAATGTTCATAGCTAACCAGAAATATATTTTTATGGAATGATCTAGACGTATTTAAAAACAATAACTGGAACCAAAGGGTAAAGGTCAAGTAAATGGAGGTAACTTAGTATTAAAAATCCGAGATAAGCTAGCAATGAATCGCATCTATTATAATAGATTGCCCTTTTTTGTAGCTTTTATCTTGTTGTACCTTCACCTAATATAGCATCATACCCTCATTTCATATACCATAGCTTCATCTCGTTTAACGTCTTATGTACCTACATTTCAAATACTTTTATCTCACTTATCTCAAACATTCACCTCAAATAAATTCCTTTCATACACCTTCATTACCATCATCCCACATACCTTTATTTCATATACTATAGCTTCATCTCTTATACCTTCATTTCATATAGACCCTACCTATATCTCACATATCCAATACATTCATTTCATATATCCTCGTTACCATCACCTCATATACCATAGTTTCATATAGACCCTACCTTTATCTCACACATCCAATACATTCATTTCATATACTGTAGCTTCATCTCTTATACTTTCATTTCATATAGACCCTACCTATATCGCACATATCCAATACATTCATTTCATATACCCTCGTTACCATCATCTCATATACCATAGTTTCATCTCATATACTCTCATTTCATATAGACCCTACCTTTATCTCACACATCCAATACATTCATTTCATATACCATCGTTACCATCATCTCATATACCATAGTTTCATCTCACATACTTTCATTTCATATAGACCCTAACTTTATCTCACACATCCAATACATTCATTTCATATATCCTCGTTACCATCACCTCATATACCATAGTTTCTTATAGACCCTACCTTTATCTCACACATCCAATACATTCATTTCATATACTGTAGCTTCATCTCTTATACTTTCATTTCGTATAGACCCTACCTATATCTCACATATCCAATACATTCATTTCATATACCCTCGTTACCATCATCTTATATACCATAGTTTCATCTCATATACTTTCATTTCATATAGACCCTACCTTTATCTCACCCATCCAATACATTCATTTCATATACCATCGTTACCATCATCTCATATACCATAGTTTCATCTCATATACTTTCATTTCATATAGACCCTACCTTTATCTCACACATCCAATACATTCATTTCATATACTGTAGCTTCATCTCTTATACTTTCATTTCATATAGACCCTACCTATATCTCACATATCCAATACATTCAATTCATATACCCTCGTTACCATCATCTCATATACCATAGTTTCATATAGACCCTACCTTTATCTCACACATCCAATACATTTATTTCATATACCCTCGTTACCATCATCTCATATACCATAGTTTCATCTCACATACTTTCACTTCATATAGACCCTAACTTTATCTCACACATCCAATACATTCATTTCATATACCCTCGTTACCATCATCTCATATACCATAGTTTCATCTCACATACTTTCACTTCATATAGACCCTAACTTTATCTCACACATCCAATACATTCATTTCATATACCCTCGTTACCATCATCTCATTTTAGGTTTTACCCACAAACGTTTTTTGCTCTCGCGTTGAGGTGTTTCAGTCTCTCTAACTACGTCAGTTTGTTATTTTACCAGTATTAGAAGTTAATTCTCCCTGGTCACTAGGTTTCAACGTGTGTTGGTTCCAGAGTTCAGAAGTAGTGTAACCATACCGAAGGGTTTAAAAGTTACTCCAAGTTCAAGTTATAAAGTGATTGAAAAATGAAGGAGTTGATAGATCGTTTCCTACAAACGCACCTCTAAAATTTAAAAAGAAATAGGTTTTACTAAATTGTGCGTAAAAGTCAATTAAAATGAGATTAAATGTTTGTTACTAAGCGTTATTTAATTAGGCGTTTTAAACATGATGAATGGCGTCGATAAATCTTGAACAAACACAATTTATTTTCAAGTCAAGATAGGCAAAACTGTTCTAATTCACCAACAGAGATTTTAATTTTGTTCGCATTTAAATTAAACAGTAATAATGTGGGACAGTAATGAATTGCCCCGGTTAATAAACAACCGCCTACACGCGTTGTAGCGATTGGCTAACGCGTCGCTGATTGACATTTCTCGTCCTTCGCAACTTGTAGCAGGTGTTTAATTTTGTCTGTGTGCGCCCACAAGTTAGAAGCTCGCACGGAACACCTGGATTTGTTTACGCCAGTAGTAACTGTGACGGTGTTGAAGCGTCCACTTGTAGTGGCAACCTGTTAATTGTGTTAATTTGTAGTACGGTAGTTGTGACGTAACAGGTCGGGTGATTGTGTGAAGATCTGTCATGTGTGTTGGTTGTCAGTGTTGTTTTCGGTGAGTTGATTAAGTTAAATGTTCTTATGCCGGTTAGAAGTTTGTTAACGTTATAATACCAAATATGGTCACTTATTTTTAAGAGTATAAGAGTATTGGAGATTGTATAAGAGTGGTTATGCTTGAAGCGAAATATAACACATAATAGTCACTATAGGGGAGATACTTGAGAAAATATTATTAATTGATGTTGATTTTTCGAGTAGCCACCTCCTTTCCCTCCGGCAGATCTATTTGATACCTGGTCATGTAACACTACAATTTTCCACTATCCTTCGTGCCAAAGGATCATTTCTTTAGTTCTGCCAAATTACATCTTACCTTTCTTCTTACAAGGTACCTTTCTCGTAAGAACAAGGGAGTGTAAACGGGTGAACGCCTCTAAAGCCCCCGATATAGAGCAAGGCCTCTTCAGACAAACGACCCCGCCAACCCGATTTTGGTTTCCTATTCCTAATATTTTGGGAGCATTGAGCCCTTTTCACAGCTCTACCTTATTTCATATACCACTCCTTATTTTCTGCATTACCTAGAGACCAACAAACTCACTCTTTTTCCGACCGACTGACTGGATATGTTAAATAGATGGGGAAAATAAATAAAAGCTTGTTTCTAAATGCTGGTAACAAAGTTTAGGTCCTTATAAAAGCAAGTTTACGTAGTGGCCAACAAATCCACGGCGTTCGTCCGGGCGTTTTCACTAAACAGGCGCGTATCCAAGGGGGGGGGGGACGATGGGGCGATCGCCCCCTCCCCAACCCTCTAGAACTTTGGGTTAAAAATCGACAATATATTATTAAATTAGGACTTTTTTCGATAATTAAGTTATTATATATACTCAAATATATAAAATCCTAATTGTAATAAATATAATAATAATTTTGTAACATTGTAATGCTCTTTGAATAATTACAAAAATAGAATCACTTATCCAATGCTAGTCTATGTTTATAAATACGCTCGAATTTTAACTTAATTTACCTAAGTTAATTCGTCTTTTACTGTAAATAAAAAATAAAATTTTAATTTTTAATTTGAAAATGTGACGCGTTTTCTCGGCATACCCTCGTAAACGTCTAAAAATTTTAACAACAGATAGCGCTAGTGAAGCTTAGTCTCGAACACCCGGGTAAAAAAAAAAAAAAAAAAAAAAAAAAACATGATTTTCAATACGTAATTTTGCAAGCGTAATATTCGCAGTTGACTTCGGAATTGTTCGTGTTGGAAGAATAACTACTTATATTAATTAATAAACAATGGTTATAACAATAGCTTATTATAAAATTAATAATATTCCCTAGCCATAAGTGTTATCGAAACTGGAATAATTATTTATTAAAAAATCTAATTTGCTACGAATCTTAATCACGATACCGATTTCTAACGCAAGCGTAGAAAGAACTTTTTCTGTCCTATGTTTTTACATTCACGCACGCGCACACACACACACACACACACACACACACACACACACACACACACACATATTATATATATATATATATATATATATATATATATATATATATATATATAGAGAGAGAGAGAGAGAGAGAGAGAGAGAGAGAGAGAGAGAATGCATCGATCGCCCCCCCCCCAAAGCAAGTCGCTGGATACGCGCCTGCTGAAGTTCGAGGATTGTGTTCTCTTCAGTTGTATCTTCGCAACACACGCGTCTCAGTGGAGCGCGATCCAAGTGCAAACGTGGATCTATGGGGAAAATCTATGTGCAAACGTTTTCGCTCCCAAATACTTTGCGTTAAATACTTTTCAAGGTCGTTTTGTAAAAAAAGTCGTTCGATTGTTGATAAGATATACCGGGCGTAATTACTTTAGATAAGGAGTACTTACGAGATAAGAGTTTATTGCGACTTAACGCTGCGGAGTATGGTTACACGTTGCTGGCTGTGTGGTGACTTCACTTTTCCTTGAAGTCAACAATGAACTTTGTTTACATTTACTTGTTGCATTCTTTTACAACAATCCGTCTTTAGGTGTGTCGCAATGAATGTAGAGCCTTTGGATGTAAAAACTTACTTGCGCAAGTCAATGACGTTTTGTTGACACGCCGAAATTAAATAAGATAAATTTAATACGGAGAAGTGTAATTAAATGACGTAATGGCTCATTAAATTGATGCTGTTGATTGATTTAAATTAATAAGGGAATCGGTAACCCACGGTATCAAGAAAAACGTCCCACTATTAAGTTGAGAAACGGCAATCGAATAAACGCTATACGAATGTTTTAGTAGTACTAAAATCAGAAAGGTATTTTCGCCAGTGTTAGTAGAGGATTTAGGAAATACAATGACATTACGGGAGCAAAGACGTATTTTTGCAGTAGACTCACTTTAAAGAAAGAGGTATAGGTAGAACTAAAGGGAAAATAAGAGTGAATATCCTCGTACTGGGAGGAGGGAAACAATATGGCACTGCATTGTAGCGTACCTGAATAATATATAGCTCCGATCGAGTTATAAACCGGTTTCTAATTGTTGAACACGCTTATCTACCCGTTTGTTAATAGGGGTGTCTACCGTATTCGGATTTATTCATGGCAGTATGCATTTTAATTATTAAACGGGGAAATCGCAATAAGGCTTGTGCTAGGAACATGATACAATTTTACTATGAAAGCTATAAGAGAGTTTTTTTTCTATAGTAGGATAAGAACTAGAAAGGTATTTTGCCAGACATATCCGAAGAAATGGGCATTTTAATATGAGAATTGAAATTAGAGCAAGAGAGTATAATTAAAATTGAGAGTGGGTGGATTGAAATCATTAAGCGAATGAATTAAACAGTATCAACAAAAACGTACCTCTAACGTCAGGTTTGTACAGTTAGACAAAGGAGAAGAGGACTAGATAGCTCTACCGCGATTTTTGTAGCGTCAAACACTCCCGATAGGTAGAATATGGGATAGGACTGTTGGTGTTTGGGATAGGTGTTTTGTAAAGACTTACTTTACTTTATCCAATGCCAGATCTTGGCATTTCTACCATTCTCCTCCTAGCCTCCCAGTACAGACAATGCTGGCTTCGGTCTTTCACATCTTGTAATGCTGTGTAATTCTGACAGTTGCACAGAGGGCAAATATCTGAGGCGGCTAATCCTATTTTATATAGGTGGGCTTGCAGATAGTCATAGCACGTAAGCATTCTGAATCTGGCAACAGCTTCCACTCTAGGTAGGCTATGTGGTATTAGCACTGTGAGCGCCAGGCCCCTCCATATCTTTCCACAGCTCATTTCATTTTGGCTTTCCCTTGTTTTTTCATTGATTGTAGATTCAATCAGGCTTCTTACTGTCAATAAAGATATAGGATTGTCAGGCTGTGGTAAAGTTTTATCTTTCTTCGCTAGCTGGTCTGCCCGTTCATATCTCTCATGCCGGCATTGCTAGGGAGCCATTGCAGCACAATGTACCACCATTCTTCAATCATCCCTGCCAAGGCCTTTCGTCCATTCATTGTTTGCACACAGTCGGTGGAGGTATTACTAGTTAGTGCAATTACAGCAGCCTGTGAATCCACGAAGAACACAACTCTTGCCGACGTTCCGGAGATCGAAAAAGCTTTTTCGACAGCTTGTACTATAGCCGCAATCTCACCATTGAAGTTGTTGGCATTATTTCCAACTGGGCTGCGGCCCTTAAAGTGGTCGCTGTAAAAGCCAACACCGGAGGCATGCTTTACCGCTGACCCATCGGTGTATACATGGATCCAGTTATCTTTGCTGTATAGATCCGCAATCGTTTCCAAAGCAGCGGCCCTCAGGATATGGGGATCACTAATAGCCTTGGAGTCTTTGTGATTTAGAGGCGACAGTTTTCCCTCTGGTAATGAAGGGAAAAACGTGTGACAGGTTGGGAATTTAGATGCTTGCCCTAGTTTCAGGTTGTATTTAATTCCAAGTTTCTCAGCATAAATGAGTGGTGATATTTGTCTTGAGTCGCGACGTTGCAGGTTTATATTTCTCCCAGTGTCTGTAGACGATTCTCTTTGCCCTCTCCCAGAACTTGAGTACTGATTTCTCCCTGCGGCTTTGTAGTGGCGCCACCTCCGCTTGCAATTTGCATTGCAGTTATTGGTGTCCACAATGCTCCACTTGCTCCACAAGATATTTTTCGCAATGCGTTGTTCTGGACAACCTCTAATTTCCCTAACTTAACATCGGAAGAGAGAGAGCGATGACTACAGAAGCATGTATAGGCATACAATGACTGAACGTATATAGATTTTATAGGCTGTCGCCATCACACCCTGTCTTAATCCCCACTTCGTAGCTGCTAGTCTCTTTAGGAGGTTATTTCACTTTTGTGCTTTTTCAGTTGAGGTTTGTATTTCGTAAAGAGGTAGGGGATATATGATTTAGACAAGGAGAGTATTTTTATTTAAACACATGGGAGACTGACAGACTTACATTTTCTTTGTCGTAACAATTTTACAGTGTACAAAAGTTGATAATTCTAGCACATAAAATTATTTAAAAGTAGTTACAAAAATTAAAGAATGTAATTAAATATAACAAACTAAAAGCTAACTATGTACCTTTTCAAACTAATTATAAATTACTTTAAACTAGAGTGTGGCTAAACGTAATTGATATGGTGAACAGGGAAGGGGTGAGAGTTTAAAGGGTTCCAGACGGATAACATGGAACTGGAGCACGACTATCATCAGGCCATGTTAGTTATGAGAGCGTCTTGAGTACAATTGAAATTATAAAGGTATTTTGCAAACTATGTTCGAAAAGTTTTTGGCAGACTGTCCTGGTGGTGTCTATGAAAATGAAAGGTTTGCATATTTTTCACTCCATTAAATCACCCCAAAATATTTGCAATTAAAAAGAGGCTGCATTTAAGTAGAATGAAGCTAAGCCTCCTGATCAAATATCTTTTCGAAGACCCGAAGGAACAAGGGAAAGTTTCTATCTCCTTCAATAATTACTTGCAGGCAATAAGTTGTACATAGTTATACTGGCAAATCGATTTCATGATTGCTGTGTAGGAATTAGTTTTATTTTTGAAGTTTTAAGACTATCAGTAAGCATTATGTTTCGGTAGGGAAATTTACATGGATTTAGGTAGGGACAAAATTCTCCATGGTAAAGGATAAAGCTGGAAACATTGCATTAGTTGTGCAAACTCGCATACCTGACATAGACCTATTCTCTATTGGGGTGTTAAACAGGTGTTACTATAGATAAGAATAAAGAGGGGCACGACTAAGAAAAAGACGTAACGTGACCCTGACACTGGGTATGGGAGAAAATTACGGGTTGCCATACTAGACCCGTTCTCAACTGAGCCGAAGATGACTCCTCACTACGAGGAGTAAATTCTTCTTATCAGTTTACCAATCACAACTACTGGTAATTCCAGACCACTGATATTTTGCTAGTGATTCCATCTCCTTGCTGTGGCTACTAAATTGCGCGTCCCTTACCAGTTGCCTTCGTTACTAACTTATTGAAATAATCACAATCGCCTCATTAGAGCCGTTTGTTTGGAAAGGAACAAACTGTCGCCGCGTTCAACAACGCAGTCACGTGCAGTCTGGACGCGTGACGTGTCTTCGTGATCCTTCACGGTATCGTGAACCTTTACCCACGTTACAGCCAGCACGACGGTTCGGAGAGAGGACAAAAGGGAAAATAAGTCCTATCTTTAACCTTCGGTCTTACATGCATCATTTGAATCGTCGCTTAAAGGAAGGAAATAAACTATTTTCCGTTTACCATATAAACGGCTCTATTCTTTACCATACGTTTCACCCTATCATCCCACATACACAAGAGGGGATGGATAAACACTTCCAAATGAAAACCGGGTTCCGTGTAGATCTAGTTTAGGTGCCACTATTTTTTGATATCTGACATTGCCCATTATCTTTTCGTTGCACTGACTGTATAAAGTTATTATACATTAATTGTAAACTGTTATTCCACTACCAAGTGCAATTAATTTTTACCCTGTGGTGAGGCATCTTTTGGTCACTTGACCATTGTGGAATAACTGAATAATTTACCGAAAGGTACATCATCACAGAGTAAAATTAATTGCACTTAATGGCGGAATGTTAGTTTACAATTAATGTATAATATATATATTATAATATATATTATAATATATATTATATATATAAAATTAAATGAAAATATACAAGATAGTACCAGAATCGAAGCAGCTCATGAAATAAAAAAATTAATTAAAACTAATAAAATTAATAAAACCCATAGACAAACATATTTAGGAGTTAAAGATTTAAAAAATAAACTACAAAATAACAATCTAATTACAGTAAAAGCTGATAAAAGTAACGCTGTTGTAATTATTGATAAGGACGAACACATAAATAAAACAGAAAAATATATAAATGAAAATCAATTTAGTGAAATATATAAGGATCCTACAAAGTAATATCAAAATGAAATAAAAAATTTAATAAAATCTTCTTATAAATTATTTAATAAATATAATATTAGTAATTATATGAACGATAATCCAAAAATTCCAATAATGAATGGACTTATTAAATTACACAAAATTGAGAAACCAATTAGACCATTAGTAAATTTTATGAATGCCCCTTCTTATAAAATATCTAAAATCATAACATCTATTCTTAAAGATAAAATGAAACTAAATAATAATCATACCATAAGTAATTCTAATAACCTTATTGAAAAATTAAAAATAATAAATATTGACAATAAAACAAAATTAATATTATTAGATATAAAAAATATGTACACAAATATTCCTATAAAAGAGACTCTCAATATTATAAAATCTAGATTAGAGCAAAATGAAAAAGATAGAAAATTAATATTAGAAATTATAAATACATTAAAAATAATATTAAATCAAAATTATTTTTCATATA
The DNA here is from genome assembly GCA_036971475.1 of Prosapia bicincta. Classification (NCBI taxonomy): domain Eukaryota; kingdom Metazoa; phylum Arthropoda; class Insecta; order Hemiptera; family Cercopidae; genus Prosapia; species Prosapia bicincta. The sequence continues at coordinate 377,682,500 of JBAIZL010000002.1, read as the reverse complement.
ATAATAAAATTTACAAACAGGAAGATGGTCTTGCCATGGGATCTCCCTTATCGAATATAATATCTGATATATTTTTACAATATATAGATGATAAAATAAATAAAATTATACAGACATTTGATAAAAACGGTTATTGGTTTAGATATGTAGATGATGGATTGTATGTATCTAATAATAATGGTATAAACTTAATACCTATTTTAGATAAAATAAATATGATAAATAAAAATATTAATTTTACTTATGAAATAGAGAAAAATAATAAGATCAACTTTCTAGATATAACAATTATAAGACATAATAATGAATTTGAATTTAACATATATCGTAAACCGACACAAACTAACCAAATTATACCTAATAATTCTAACTATCCGTATAATCAAAAAATGGCTGCATTATACAATTTATTATATAGATTACATAAAATACCTATGAATAATGAAAACAAGATAAAAGAGAAAAACATTTTCTATCAAATTGCAATTGAGAATGGCTATAAAAAGAAAACGGTTGATAAACTTAATTATAATATTTTAAAGAAACAAAATAATAATCTAATTTACAAAAATAATGATGAAAATATCATATGGACTTCATTTACATTTTTTGGTAATGAAGTAAAAAATATCTCAAAATTGTTTAAAGATAGCAACATAAAATTCGCTTATAATACTAATAATAAATTAATAAATATAGTGAATAATAATAATATTATTAATATGCATGAAAACAACGGTGTATATAAATTAGAATGTGATCATTGTAATAAAGTTTATATAGGACAAACTAAGAAAAAACTTAAAGATAGATATAAAGAACATTTTAATGCATATAAAAAGCCAGAAATTTATAAATCAAATTTTGCTAGTCATTGTATTAATAATAATCACTTATTTCCTAATATAGATAATATGATACTTATAAAAGAAATTAACAAAGGCCTGAGATTGAATATTTATGAAGCTTTAGAAATACATAAATATAATACTAATAATGAGTTGATAAATGAATAAATACAAGTAAAATCTAAATTTGATCATATATTCAGTGTTTGTAATGTTAGGACAGCAATATAAAATAAATTTTAACAACATTGTAATTGATTTGGCATAACTATTTATTTGATCTAATTTGCACATATGTTAATTTTAATTGTTTAATATTCCTGATGATGTTGGTACTGTTAGCCAACGAAAAGCTTTGAATTGTAAATTCAATTATAATTCTTGTATTTATATTTAGACTTTTGTTCTTTATATATATATATATATATATATATATATATATATATATATATATATATATATATATATATATATATAAAGAACATTTTAATGCATATAAAAAGCCAGAAATTTATAAATCAAATTTTGCTAGTCATTGTATTAATAATAATCACTTATTTCCTAATATAGATAATATGATACTTATAAAAGAAATTAACAAAGGCCTGAGAATGAATATTTATGAAGCTTTAGAAATACATAAATATAATACTAATAATGAGTTGATAAATGAACAAATACAAGTAAAATCTAAATTTGATAATATATTCAGTGTTTGTAATGTTAGGACAGCAATATAAAATAAATTTTAACAACATTGTAATTGATTTGGCAAAACTATTTATTTGATCTAATTTGCACATATGTTAATTTTAATTGTTTAATATTCCTGATGATGTTGGTACTGTTAGCCAACGAAAAGCTTTGAATTGTAAATCCAATTATAATTCTTGTATTTATATTTAGACTTTTGTTCTTTATATATATATATATATATATATATATATATATATATATAAAGAACATTTTAATGCATATAAAAAGCCAGAAATTTATAAATCAAATTTTGCTAGTCATTGTATTAATAATAATCACTTATTTCCTAATATAGATAATATGATACTTATAAAAGAAATTAACAAAGGCCTGAGAATGAATATTTATGAAGCTTTAGAAATACATAAATATAATACTAATAATGAGTTGATAAATGAACAAATACAAGTAAAATCTAAATTTGATAATATATTCAGTGTTTGTAATGTTAGGACAGCAATATAAAATAAATTTTAACAACATTGTAATTGATTTGGCATAACTATTTATTTGATCTAATTTGCACATATGTTAATTTTAATTGTTTAATATTCCTGATGATGTTGGTACTGTTCACCAACGAAAAGCTTTGAATTGTAAATTCAATTATATTTCTTGTATTTATATTTAGACTTTTGTTCTTTATATATATATATATATATATATATTTATATATATAAGAGAAGTCGCTGTCCGATTTCTAAACTATTCCTCCATGCTGTCCTATTGTAGCACTGTTCCACCGATAAGTTCCTTTCCCTTATAAATTTATTGATGGTTCCTTCACATGTTAGTCTGTCTTCCCTTTATTCTTCTTTCCGGTGGCGTCCATTCCATAGCAACTCTTGGTAGTTTTCCCTCCGACATCCTCCTTACGTATCCGAAGCGTATCAGCTGTCTCCTCTACGATTATATCCTTCTTCTCTACCTTGTCTAATTCATTCATTTGCCCTAGCTTCTCATCCAAGCATTTGTCATTTTCTCCTAGAGCAACCATTTCTACAGCGTTAATATCTTGCTCTTGCCTTCTTGAAATATTACTCGCGTCTCAAAGGTGTTTTATGCTGCTATACTAGACCCATCTCTTATTCACAAATCCTTTGATAGGTTAAAACGCACCCTTTACAGTACCAATTCTGTTTCATTCGTTTTAAAATGTTCTCATTTTAAAATAAAAATTATTTCATATAATTAAAATACTGAATTATTGATTTTTACTTCAAAATATTGAGTAGCAAAAATTTAAAAAAATGATCCTTTTAAATTTGAGCAGTGTTTCGAAAATATAGTAAACTTATAGTTTTTTAATATACGGATATATTTTCCGTTTGTACTTTCTCTAATTGGTTTTTTCATGAGGCTTTCTAATCTCCTCTGGTGAAGCGATTTTTCTAACTAGAAAGCCGTTAGAGATTTGTTCGGCGGTGAAGTCACATTACTTGCGTGGTCATCGCCCGGCTCCTACACCACAATTTGCGATGAATTCAAAGCCGCCTTCGCGCCGTCTTGCTGTTATAATTTAATTGGTCCTCTTCGGTTACAGCTTGAAGCCTTACACAGACGTCTGATGACGTGTAACAGGGTAAATGCGATTTACTGCTAACTTGTTATATTGCCCACGTCATGACGTCTTCTTCTACCCATTGCCGAGTCATGTTGTTTAAATCAAGGCATCTAAGATAACAACAACCTCTTAGAGCGCTAGAGAAACATTTTTTGTTTATTGTCGCCCTTCATACAATATATAAATGAGCTGCAAAACGATTCCACCGGGGTAGCGGGTATTGGCGCGTAGCTCCCTTAAGATGTACAGAACGGAATTATGGACGTTGGATACGGATAAATATTGCTATAGGACGCATCCCTAGGCTGGGGAGACGGAAAAAGAATTAAGCATTAGTTGAGAGACATTGGGTAACTTATTTGCCTTGGAACTTTAATATGTATGTCATCCCTCTCTCTCCCTCCCTCACTTTCTATACCTCCCTCCCCCTCACTCTCTTACTGTGTGTGTGTGTGTGCACGCGCTTGTGTGTATGGTGTGTGTATGTGTGTGTGTGTGTGTGTGTGTGTGTGTGTGTGTGTGTGTGTGTGTGTGTGTGTGTGTGCACGCGCTTGTGTGTATGGTGTGTGTGTGTGTGTGTGTGTGTGTGTGTGTGTGTGTGTGTGTGTGTGTGTGTGTGTGTGTGTGTGTGTGTGTGTGTGTGTGTGTGTGTGTGTGTGTGTGTGTGTGTGTGTGTGTGTGTGTGTGTGTGTGTGTGTGTGTGTGTGTGTGTGTGTGTGTGTGTGTGTGTGTGTGTGTGTGTGTGTGTGATTAAGAGGTTTTATTTATATATATTAAAAAACAAGTAAGATAAACAAAACATTGTCTAAGTCAATCCCTACTTGGGTAAACAAAGAAAAAATTTATTCTAGTTACATTTTATTAAATATTTACAATTAATATAAATAAAGTTACATAACCTATGTGTTAAAACAGCTATTCTACCACATAACCTATAACATAAAATCAGCGGTTTTATGTAATCATATGTTATCACTTAATTTAAAACAAGTGGGACGAAATAACTATTTTGCAAACCTTGCCCCTTTTGTGAAAAGTTTTTCTCCCATATAAAACTAAATTTAATTCATTAAATTTACAAGTTTAAAAACATGTATTTGAACTTGAGTTAATGAATACAAAGAATTTTAATAACGATTGAAAATTTGAAGATACATGTGTATATATATATATATATATAAGGAGATTGAGAACTAATAGAAGGCAATGAATTACATCACAGGTGCCCCAAACTGTTATTACTTAGCTGTTTGATTTTTTAAACGATTTGTGTTATCTGTTTCTTGATAAATTGTACGAGGCTAATTCTATCGTTAATTCATATAGAAATTGGTTAAAAGGTGTTAGTGTTAGCCCAACCCTGATAAAGGCGACGTCTTTGCCGAAACTAGTCTATGCGAATAAACTAACTAGTTTAGTGCGTTTCGAGTAGACTCTTTTAGTATTTACCTTTAGTAGAACTAATCTGTTTGGGGAACATATGACGGCGAATGTTTCTACACTATGATGTAGAAAGAAGGGTAGGCGGATGGAGGTAGGACTAATGATGGGTAGGTCTAATGAGGAAAAGTATGATACACATGACCGGGCCTGCCTACCCGAAGTAGAACCTTCCTGGATGAAAGAAATATATAAGCCATCCACGCTCACACGGTATTTGTTGTGTGAGAAGTAGTTAGTGTGTATGTTATGTCTGTATATATCTACGTGCAGCTAATTCCACCTCTCACGAAGCCCTAAAGAGGCACGTGCAGAAAACCTAATTTTTTTGTGTGTTAAATGTAAAACGTGACCAAAGCAACCGTTCACAATCGTCAAAGAATCATGACCGTTCAATGATTCACGTACTTGGAACAATAAAACCAGCGGGAATTAGTGCGCATGCAACAGCTGATTGTTCCGGCTGTGATTCATAGATGTGATAAGCACAGATTTAAGTCAATCTGTGTTCAAGGTTAGCAGACATCAAACACCACGCTTTGCTGTGCGCCGTGTGATCTTAGATACAGGTATCACGATTAACATATAGGCCTTGTTTCTTTAAACGTCAATGCTAACCTCTGATTTTTTCTAGTTAGTTGAAATGAATTTTTTTGTAAAACAGTGACATTGGTTTTCGAATGTAAGCTTAAACGCGTTTCTTCCCTATTTGTCCTTCCATATACCCCAAGCTATCCATTGCCCGTGCCTATTTCTTGTACGTTTCTGAAGAGCACACTATATTTTGCATCTGTTCTTACAAGTTCTCTACAATTCAATAACTTCCTTTCCATGACTCACAATTGTTTTGTGACAGTTATCATTTATCCAACCTTGCCCTCCACAACGTGATCCACCTGGTTACACATGATCTTCTTACGTTCCAATATAACAACCTGTTTGACCTCTATGACGTCTGCAATGCGTGTCAAAGGTTGCTCACATTACTATGGCTTTGTTTGTGTGTGTGTGTGTGTAAAATGTAATAATGTAAACACATTTAATCAACAAGAATATTAATAATACACAATCCTTGAAGACTGTT